>JBBYHK010432630.1:0-22099 GCA_038382065.1 Adansonia grandidieri
TCTTTTTTGATCTCTCTTAACTTCTTATTTTATCAACTCTCCTTTAAAAGGCATTGGATGTTATGGTTGTATAGACCCTAAAGATTAAATGCATCTATACTCAAGATGATTAAATTAATCCTCGAATATACCTCCAAGCATCATACCCAGGAGTAGTTTGATCCGTGTAAGCGCTTATCCATGATTTATACCTTTTTCTCCAATAAGGCCATTGACTGAAGCAGACTCCTATAACGTTCTTCAAAATAGTCTAAATCTGTGTTAGCCAACCCGAAAGTCATAAGAATAAACTATTATGATTTGTATTGTCACTGGACCAAAAGCAGTGCATATCCTACTGTTCCCTACAAACTGAGCAAAGGTATGAAAAATAACTGACCACATCGGTATAGAAAAGGTTTAGGGGAAAACTAAGAAGCTCACCATGTTATATCCATAAGAGCCAAAATTTTCAGTCCATTTATTTTTTATCCTAAATCATGCCAATGTTTCTTGATGATCTCTTCCAGAAAAATAAAATACAAGAAGTACGACTTGATTTTAATAGCACCTTCACCCCAAAAATGGCCTTGAACCCACATATATAATAACAACGCACTCCCAAAAACCTACCTTGGCCTGATTTTTTACATACGTTGAACATTTGGATAATTTTGGCTAGATTCATAGGAGCAGGATAGACATTTCTCTTTAATTGTGTCCACTATGGCTACTTCAACATGCATGAGTATCCTTGGAAAAAACATTAATCCATGATAGCCAAGGCATAAGCATTAAGGGCTTCCTCCCCTTTCGAGTGTTCCCTGATGCATTCCTTCAAAAATTATCATGAGATAACACATATATTGCCTTTATGCTCAATATGGTGTAATATTGACTGGGTGGTAAATCAAAGATCTATCCTAATGTCTTTTAAAGACTTGCCAGGTTATGTTCCTTACAATAGATGGGTCTTGTCTCTAAAGGCCCTAACCTAAGTACAAATACAGTCTCCTCTATTGTAGGGGTCATATCATGTTGACCAAATAAAAAACATCTATAGGCAAGATCTTAGAACTCGATCAAAGCATGAACTAATTATTCGTTTATTGTTATTATAAGGAGAAGGACGATATGTCCATACTTTTCAATAAACTGAGCCTACTTCCCATTGTTCCAACCATCCCATATATCAACCAAGTCTGTTAAATTATTCTGTCTTGACATCTAAATGCGTAATCTTTGGTAATTCTGGCATAAATTCCCTCAGTATATAGCCCTCCATTCCTTTTGATTTGATAATAACTCAGTACGCACTTCCTCGAATGTCTTAGAAACAACTACTGCATACACTTATTCACCTATAAAGTCTAATAGAAATTAAACTGAGCAGAAATTCAAATTTAAAGCAAGTGTCCTTATATGCAAATGAAAAACGTACAAAAAAAAGAAAAAACAAATGAGTTAGTATCCATAAAAAGGATAATAAATTCAAATAAATATAACATAACATAAAAAGATAACACCACACAATAAAAATTATCATAAAAAAGTATCTTTATCCCTTCATGTGTTCCTAATTTTTGATGATGTCGAAAGTAGGGTGTGATTTTAATAGGGAAGTCACTAGGTTTACTATATGAAATTTAGGTGAGACCTCTAAATCGGTTCTCAAATTACTCTTCGAGCCTAAAATGGGCTAACAAGGTACCCTATCCTTACCCCTAGCAAGTAGATGTCGAAAAGGGTCCAATCCGAGTAGGAATATTTTCCATGCCCATAACGAGGCTAACACCTCGGGTAGGCTTAAAATCTATACTTGATGGGCTTTTCATTGGCCCAGACAGAGGCTAACACCTTAGAAGGTAGAGCTACTTCACCCATTCTTAAAATATCAGTACCTATACCCATTCACAAAATTTGAAAGAAAAGCTACTGCATTCATGCCTAGTGGGTGTGAAAGGATAAACGAATCTTTCTAGAAACATTAATAACACCCTGTAGACACCTTATTTTGTTTGGACCGGTTTCTAGCATCCTAGGAGTTAGGTAAAAGATGATAAAATTAGAAAATAGAAATAAAAGCTAGGGGACAACTATCGGGTACCATGTTACCAAGCACTATTAGGTGACACAACTCCAGGAAATTTTTTTTTTGAGAAAGTCTAAAATGCTTATGAGTCATATTAAAGAAAAATAATAAAATCGAGGCATCAAAGTTCACTTTTGATGGTGTCACCAGGGTCATTCAAATGAATACACATATCAATTTCTCATTGTTTATGACAAGTTAAGGTAACTCGAGAAGCCATGGATATGTACAAGTCATATTGGTGCATAAGTATTGATACAAGGCCTTTACGGTGTAAAAAACTTGAATTTTCACATGTAGTATCAATATTAGAGGGTTCGATATCGATACCGAGCATTTTGTATCGATACAGGACTTAGCAATAGCTAAAGTTATGATTTTTGGCGAAATGTATCGATACACAAGCATGAGTATCGATACAACTCCATTGAGTATCGATATAGGCCTCTAAGTCTCAAGACTGGAATTAATTTTTACTCTTAATATCGATACACACCTCTTTGTATCAATATTCAGGGGTAAAAATTACCTTGTGTATTGATACAACATGTTTTGCATCGATACAGTTGTTGTAATGTGCCTCAGGGTGGATCCTCACGGATTTATGGGTACATATGACTTAAAATATTTTTCTAACTTAGAAATGTCTTCTCGACCGAGACCTTTCTTTCGCAACGTGATGAGAATGAGAAAGTACAAATTCTCGACTTGTGATACAGTGAAGGGGACCATAGGACAAATCGCTCATCTTATTGGCCTCGAATGACCATCACGAAATGGCCAATGCTTAGAGTTGCCACCAATTATTTTGGGCTAGGCATGATCGGATGCTTATTGAAACCTATATCATGAATTATGAAACTTGAAACATCAATCTCGTGGTCTACATAGTACAAAGATTCGTCATTTGGGTTTGAGAGTTTGTTATGCACGATGAGGCACAAACCTTTTCGTGACGCCTAAAATCGGTACCTTACTAGTTATGTCTTATCTTAGTTTCATTTCTTTCGATCTTAACTTATCACTAGTTTGATATAACCCTTTGCATGAATCTTATAGAAATACAAATCTAGGTTTTGATAAAAAAATTTAATCTCATACGCCCTGGATAGATAGGGAATATAGAAATTTTTAATAAAAATGACCTCATGATTTTACTTTTGAAAATGGAACATTCTACTTTGCGCATTAGAGAGATACCTACGCGAAACATTTTTATTTGAAATGATTGGAAAACATGAATGTAAATAATCATCACAAAGAAACCATGTTAGTAAGGCAATAAATGAAGTAACATAACATGGATCATTCAATGCAATGATAAAGAAAAGGGATAGACTATTGGAATTTATCTTGTAATTGGCATCGATTATCTAGGAATAATTGAATCAACAATTTTCAAGATGCATCTGGGCTTCTTGATTGAATGAGGTTTGTTTAACACATTCATGGAAGTCCGAGATGGAGAAAAATTTAATTATAGTTGAAAGATAGGGTTGGAGTATCCCCTTGGAAAGATGGGGTTAGAGTATCCCCATGGGTGACAAGTAATTTTAACAAAGAAAGATTTTTAAATCTTGTCAATTTTGAAAAATGGGGTTAGAGTAACCCCTCAGAAGGTCGGGGTTGGAGTATCCCCATGGATGACAAATAATTTTGACAATGGAAGATTTTTAAATCTTGACAATTTTGAAAAGTGAGGTTGGAGTATCCCCTCGAAAGGTCGGGGTTGGAAAACTTAAGTTGACAAAACTTTGTGATTTAGAAAACGAGTGAGCATTTTGACGAGTTTTGGCAAAATTGTGAATAAGGATAGTAAGGATGTAAAATATGTTTGTGCCTTGATACGAGCCTACGGGAGGTCAAAGCATGTTCTCAAGGCTGTTCTGGGTGATATGGTGACATTTGAATATCTTGACATGAAATTCAAGAAAACAACTTAATTTTGACCATAACTAAGAACAGGGGATAGTATCGTGTGATCCCACTTTTTAAATTTATTCTGGATTGGTTTGAAGGCTTTAGAGGATAGACAAGATATCATCATAAAGGTAACATGACATGGGTCAATCTAAAAAGATTCCTAATATCCCAAAAAATCACTCTTCAGGGAAACAAATTTTCAAATTTGGGTCAATTATGCTACTAACGGAATATGCAAGGAAAAAGGTGTGTCAAAATTCAAAAAATCATTCCAAACTCATTTCGTATTGAAAAATTACAAATAATACCTTTTCCATAGAAGGAATTTCATGAACTTTTTAGGAAAAATGTTGGATGGATTTGGAAAAATCGTTTAGTGGGCCTAAAGGGCCCAACTAGAATACACGGATTGTTTAGGTTTGAAAAATCATAACTCTTTCATTCGAATAGATTTAAGGGTTAACAAGACCTCGTTTTAAAGATATTTTGACACACTTTCAGAGAAAAATATTATAAAATTCATGAAAAATCATTTAGGATTTTAAAGTAATTTTTTAATTTTTAACAGTGATGTTGCCAGCAAAAAACAAAGCAAAGCAGAGTATATTTCTTATTTTCTCTATGTTTATGGATCCAAACTCGAGTCATCAACATTCGAATGTCCATGATTGAAGGGAAAGATTGGCATAAGCGTCGCAAACTCATTTGCATAGCCTCGGAGTAATTTAGGATGATGAAACAACCTATTGATCATACCACTCAAGGTTTTAACTAAAAAACAAGGCACGAACATTTATGGAATATGTGTAAGGCCATTTTTGTTGGAAAATTAAAAGTTTTGAGCTTGTTTAATCAAGATTCCAAATTTGGAAAACTTAATTTTCCCTATGATTTTTTTGCTAACTTTAAGGAAAATGCTAAGTCCATGCTAATCATCATTGGTTAAGGTTAACATGCTTGGCTTAGGGAGGTTTTAAAAATCAATTTTTTTTTCAGCCATCAAACATGCATTTGACAAGGAGAAGACAACAAGCATGCAAGGGGATGGCAATAACATGAATAGGGATGCTAACTTTACTAATGGTCTAGACAATGAAAGTGTTATGCACTTTGACAAGAAAATGTTATAGATGCTGAAAATGACAATGATTCATAACAAGATGCAAGCTAAATTTGCTTGAAATATGTTAGGCTAAGGATTCGTACATGGATTAATCATAACAAGATGCATAGATATGGCATAAAATGCATAAGCAAGAGCTATCAAAATAATGAGGATGAAATAAGGCATTTTGCACATCAAAGGGGCATTAAGGCATCCAAATCCTAAACTACCATAACCAAAAGCCACAATAATGCATGAAAATCCTAAGAGGGTCATGGAAACATGGAGAGCTCACTAAAATGATGAAAATGCTAGAAAACAAAAAATGAAAGTGATAAAGTAGGAAGTTATACCAATAAAACTTCAATTTTTGGCCAAATAGTTAGAGCAGTAGAGATGGCTTGAATTTCCCTCTTTTTCTTGTTGTTAATAAGCAAGAAAAAAAAGAGAAACAATGAGGGTGATTTTCAGATATGTAATGGTTGAGAGTGAGTGTTTTATGGCTATTTTGGGTGCTGAATGAAAAGCTACGGGATTTGGTTTTCTTGTTGTGTTGATGTTTTTTGGAAGCTGAAAATGAGCTGGAATCTCCCAATCTCTCAACTAAGATATAAGTGGTCTATTTACACCAACATTCTGGAGCCAAATTAGAGGTGTTTTTAGTTATTTCTCAAGAAGGACAAAGTGACGTCAGCTTGATGGCTATAGAGTGGCTGTGAGGAGCAGCTTGCTGCCAATGTGATAGACATAGGGTGGCTGGTTTAAATGCTAAAATGATTTTCTAGCAAATAAGTTGGCTGATGGTGATCTTGGTCAACAAACTAGGGAGGAGTAGGGTGATCATGTGATATTAATCTTTTTTATCTAATTTAGACTTTAAAAATGTTTTGATTAATTCAAAAATCTAAATTCATAATCTAATATGGTTTTTGATCTTTTTTATGCAAAGAAATAAGTTAAAATTGAGTTTTGGATCAATGGTGGATGAGTCAAAAATGCCTAGACCATAGAAAATAGCCTGTATGTATCGATACATTGCAGAATGTATCGATACATTTGATCCAAAAACCCCAATGTTCATTGTATCAATACTATGAACCATTATATCGATTCAATGTTCATTGTATCGATTTCTTTACAGAATGCACATTTTGGTCTTGGCATGGCCTAGTATTGATACATGAGCTCCGTATCGATACATAAGCTTATGTATCTATACATTTACATGTTATATCGATATAAATGGGGATATTTCAAATTTTTGGATCGTTGGAGCATTATATCGATACATTCAAGCAATATTATGGATTTTTTAATATTTTTGTCCCTGGACACCTTGAACTACGTCTTTTGATGCCACATCTTTGCATTTATCTTTGATATGATCCATAGGCCTTCTTGACCTCCTTAAAAATACTTTTCATCGAGTGACACGTCGCCCAATGATGATTGCCCCCTCTTACATCCATGCCCCAAAATTAGCTTGGACAAAATAAGGTGCCTATAGCTGCCCCTCTTTGACCATTGCTAAGAATTAGGTGTCAACAAACTAGGGAGGAGTAGGGTGATCATGTGATATTAACCTTTTTTTATCTAATTTAGACTTCAAAAATGTTTTGATTAATTCAAAAATCTAAATTCATAATCTAGTATGGTTTTTGATCTTATTTGATGTAAAGAAATGAGTTAAAATCGAGTTTTGGATTAATGGTGGATGAGTCAAAAATGCCCGGACCATAGAAAATAGTCTGTATGTATCGATACATTGCAGAATGTATCAATACATCTGATCCAAAAACCTTGAATGTATCGATACAATAAACATTGTATACAATGTTCATTATATCGATACTATGAACCATTATATCAATTAACGCTTCAGTGTATCGATTGCTTTACAGAATGCATGTTTTAGTCTTGGCATGGCCTAGTATTGATACATGAGCTCCTGTATCGATACATAAGCTTATGTATCTATACATTTACATATTGTATCGATACAAATGGAGACATTTCAAATTTTTGGATTATTGGAGCATTATATCGATACATTCAAGCAATATTATGGATTTTCTCATATCTTTTGTCCCTGGACACCTTGAATTACATCTTTTGATGCCATATTTTTGCATTTATCTTTGATATGATCCGTAGGCCTTCTTGACCTCCTTAAAAATACTTTTTCATTGCGTAACACGTTACCCAATGATGATTGCCCCCTTTTACATCCATGCCCTAAGTTGCTAAAAATTAGATTGGACAAAATAAGATGCCTACAACTGCCCCTCTTTGACCACTGCTTAGAATCATGAATAGGGCAAAGACAAATAGACTATTTTGTTTAGGGTGGGATGATGTTCCCAGAACACTTTCAAAAAAATAAATTATAGTTAATACTTTGCTGTGATAAGTGTAGTGTATTGGTAGTGATCTTGATAAAGGTTTACGTGAATTTCATAGGGTTTGCCCTCCCAACTAGGGTGTTAGGTTTTGTAAGGTTTAACCCCTTAGGCAGGTGTACAATAACGTGGATTTTTTATGTAGGTACCACCAGCTTGTGTGAACTTTAACTGAAACTTGGGTGCCACCAGCTTGTACAGGCTTTGACTTAGACTTGGGTGCCACTAGCTTATGTGGGCTTTGACTTAGACTTGGGTGCCACCACCTTTTGTGGGCTTTGACTCAGGTGCTGCCAGTTTATGCAAGCTTTAACTCAGACTAGGTGCCACCAGCTTGTTTAAGCTTTGAAAATGTGCCACTAACTTGTAGGCTTTGCAAAGGATGCCACTGACTAGTGGGCTTTGAAAGAGTGCCACTGACTTATAGGCTTTTGGAAAAGGTGCACTAACTTATGGGCTTAATGTGGGTATGATTGGTGCCTGGTTATTTGTAGACAAGTTTGTTGCCACCAGCTCGCGTGGGCTTAAGAAGGTTTTTTTAATAGGTGCCTCCTGAATAATGCTTGGTTTACGAAGCTTAGAGTTTTTACCAAGGAATCCTTAGAGGTTTGGTAAACCTGGCTTGAAGTAACATTGCAACAATCATGATGTCTGATGGTAATATGAATGCATGATGTGGAATGCTATCATGATTGCATAATGTGAAGTGTAATATGGGAGATAGCCGTAGTTTTTCTTATACATCATTCAAACTCTTATAGGGATAGCGATTTATCTTTGTTGCAACTATGGATGAGAATTTTTCTAATCCCGCTAGGGATTGTAGGTTGTTCCAGCTCACTAGGATATAAAAAAAAATCTATTCTTAAGAATTTGGATTATTGCATTTCCTAATTTGGGATGCTCAATCATTTTCCTGACAATTGGAAGGCATTAACAACAATTTAGAGACTGTTTGACTGATTAGATTGATGTCTCTGGTTTCGATAGGATTCTGATAGAATGCATGAGTTAATTTTTGGTTAGCTTAAAATGGTTTTTCTTAAGATGTGGCTTGTGAAAGCAAAAAATGGTTTGGTGTATGGTCATGTCGAGCGGGTGTTGGGACGTGAAAAGTGCATGATCTTGACGATCAGGGTGTGAGCAGAGTTTCTTATGCTTTTTTTCCTTTCGATGTAATATCGAGATGTCATAATGCATATTTCAGTTGATTATTAAACATTTTCAGTTAAATGACAAGTGCAATATGAATTGTACAAAGGCTAAAAGAAACAAGGTAATATTTATTCATGACAACAAAGAGATACAACTAAGTATGCTATTTGACAAACAAGTGATTCAGTGGTAAAAAGTATGATCTTTTGGGCAGAAGATGCCTTGACAATCATGACATGAATGTTCTTTAAGTACTTTCTAGGATCTTTCTCGAACAATGAATATGACTAGTATGAGTTAATCTTTAAAAGATCCCTAGGATTACTTCACTTTGTTTTGTAAGTGATATCAGTTTATGCCCTATCAAAATTGACCTTCTCAAGTCACCCTTATGGGTTTTTAATTATGGTCGGGTTAGTTGCCCAGATGCCCTTTTTGGATTTTCATCTAGACCCTTTTTTTGTTTTTTTGTTTTCATTTTTTTTAAAGGATGCTTTTTCAGGTTTTCGCTCTTTACATGTAATATTTCTTAACGAAATCTAAGTTGACTAGGTTGGGCAAGGCATTACCATCCATTTCTGACAAAATTAGGGCCCATCTAGAGAAGGCTTGCTTCATGACATAGGATCTTTCCCAATTAAGGGCATTTGCCCCATGTAATTTTGTGCTTAGGAGGATTTTCTTCAATACCAATTTGCCTAGGTGAAATTGTCATGGGTGCACCTTTTTATCATGGGCTCGGATCATGTATCTTTGATACATTTGACCATGGCAGATGGCTTTCATACATTTTTCGTTGATGAGGTTAAGCTAGTTGTATCTGTTCTTGACCCATTCAGCCTCTTCAAGTTTGGTTTCCATCAAGACTCTGAGAGAAGGGATCTCTACTTTGATAGGTAATACAGCTTCCATTCCATAGACAGGGGAAAATAGGGTAGCACCCATAGAAGTGTGAACTGGGGTTTGATAGGCATGACGTACAAAGGATAGCTTCTCATGCCAGTCTTTATAACTCGACCATTTTCTCAACTATTCTTTTAATGTTTTTGTTGGCTGCCTCAACTGCCCCATTCATCTTTGGGTGATAAGGGACAAAATTATGATGCTGGATCTTGAACTGTAAGCAAACTGCTTGCATCATTTTATTGTTTAAGTTGCTTGCTTTGCCTATGATGATTTAGTTTGAAAGGCCATATCTACAGTTGATGTCACGCTTGACAAACTTGCAAACAGTCAATCTAGTGATGTTAGTATATAAGGCAACCTCTACACATTTGGTGAAATAGTAGATTGCTACCAAGATAAAATGATGCCCATTAGAAGCTTTAGGGGTGATTAGGCCAATCACATCCATGCCTTACAAGGAGAAGGGCCATAGGCCCATCATGACGTGAAGCGGTGTTTGAGGGACATCGATCTTATTCGCATAGATTCGACATTTATGCATTTTTGGGCGTAATTGATGTAGTCTCTCTCGAGGGTTAACTAATAATAACTTGCTCTCATGATTTGCTTGGCCATTTGATGTCCATTAGCATGTGTATCGCAAATCCCTTCATGAACTTCTTCTAGGATCCTTTTAGCTTTAGGAGTGTCATCGTATCTAAGCAATACTTAATCGTGACTCTTTTTGTATGAGATTTTTTTATCGAGAACAAATCCCATAGCTAGCCTTCTAATAGTCCTTTTATCAATCTCGGTTGCATGTTTGGGATATTGCTGATCCTCCATGTAATGAAGGATGTCATAATACCATGGTAGGCCATCCTTCTCTTTTTTAATGCTATGAAAATGAACTACAGTTATCTAGATGCTCATTTGGATAGGGGCAACGTCTGACTTTTGGTTGACTTTAAACATGGATGACAAGGTAGCTAAAGCATCGATTATTTGGTTCTTTTCTCAAGGTAAGTGTTGAAAATTGATATCATCAAATTCTTTCTTAAGTTTTGCTATTAGCTCCCATACTACTTCAGCTTGGTGTTACGAGTTTGCCATTCCTCTTTCAATTGGTAGATGACTAGGGCTGAATCACCCAACACCTATAATGTCTTGACATTTCTCTTAATGGTTTCTTGAAGCCCTATGACACAAGCTTTATATTCTACAATATTATTTGTGCAGTTAAAATTTAGCCTTATTGTGAACAGATAATGACTCCCATCTGGTGACATCAATATTGCCCCAATTCCATGTCCTAGACCATTTGATGCTCTATCAAAATACATCTTTTAGGATTGATCTTGGTTAGAGGCATTTTCATCTTTAGAGATGCACATTAGATCTTTATTTGGGAAGTTGAAACTTAAGGGTTCATAATCATCTACTGCTCGACTAGCCAAAAAATCAGCTATCATACTGCCCTTAATAGCCTTTTGACTAACATAGGTAATGTCGTATTCAGAAAGCAGGACTTGCCATCTAGCCAACCTTTCTAATAGTGCAGGGGCTTCGCATAGATACTTGATAGGATCAAGTTTTGCAATTAACCATGTGGTGTGATGTAGCATGTACTGCCTAAGTCTTTTAGTTGTCCACATCAAAGCATAACACAACTTCTCGATTGCAGAGCAGTTGCAGTTGCATTCCATGAACTTTTTGCTTAAGTAGTAGTTTACTTGTTCTTTCTTTCTTGACTCATCATGCTGCCCTAATACACAACCCATAGACTTATTGAAGACTACCAAGTAAAGGATTAAAGGTCGAGTAGGCACTGATAGTACTAACACTAGCAGGCTTGACAGACAATGTTTGGCTTTATCAAAGGCTTCTTGACATGCCTTATTCCACTCTCCTGGATTTTCTTTGTGAATGAGCCAAAAAATGGGGTCGCATTTGTCAGTGACCTGGGATATGAATCTAGCAATGTAGTTCAATCTCCCTAAAAAGCTTCGCACTTCCTTTTGGGTTTGAGGTGGTGGCATATCTTGAATGGCTTTGACTTTGTCTAGGTCAACTTCAATCACTTTTTCACTGACTACAAAACCTAAAAGCTTACTCGAAGTGACTCCAAAGGTACATTGGTAGGATTAAATTTGAGTTGAAATTTTCATAGCCGTTTAAAAAAGCTTTTAAAGTTTTATGACATGCTCACCTTCTTTTGTTGACTTGGTAATATGTCATCCGTGTAGACCTCAATTTCTTTATGCATCATGTCATGGAACAGGGCTGCCATAACCTGTTGATATGTTGCCCCAGCATTTTTGAGTCCAAAAGGCATGACATTATAGCAAAACGTCCCCTACATGGTTACAAAAGTTATTTTTTCCATGCCTTCAGGTGCCATCTTGATCTGATTATAACTTGAGAATCTGTCCATGAAGGAGAAAATAAAATTCTTGGTCGTGTTGTCTAGTAGAATGTCAATGTAGGGTAAGGAGAAGTTATCCTTGGGACTAGCTTGATTCACATCCTAGTAATCAATGCACATTCATACTTTGCCATCTTTCTTTGGTACTGAGACTATATTGGCAACCCATTCTGGATACTTGGCTCCTTCAATAAACCCCGCATCAAATTACTTCTTAACTTTCTCTTTAATTTTGAAAAGCATTTTTGGCTTCATCCTCCTTAACTTTTATTAGATCAATTTGCATCCGGGCTTGGTGGGAAATTTATAGACCACTATATCAATGTCCTGTCCTAGCATGTCTTGATATGACCAAGCGAATATATCCTGATACTCCTAGAGTAGTTCTATCAGCTTGGTCCTAGTCATT
This sequence comes from Adansonia grandidieri, assembly GCA_038382065.1. NCBI lineage: Eukaryota > Viridiplantae > Streptophyta > Magnoliopsida > Malvales > Malvaceae > Adansonia > Adansonia grandidieri. The sequence goes on from JBBYHK010432630.1 coordinate 12,373, forward strand.
GACTTTATTGAGGTTTTGATTTTAACCTCATTTTGATCCTCTTGAGTACCTAGATTTATTACTTTCATTGGGTTTTTATGGGGCATGATCTACTTCTCCTTTTGTTCAACTAATCGTAAGAGGCCTGGTGGTATGGAGCTTTCTTCAAAATCTTCTTCAAGATCAACTTCACTAGCACAATTAACTATTCGAAATTGATCCTTAAAAACCCATTAGACATATCCAAGTCACTGTCGTCAAGATATCTAAAAGGGCAAAGAAATAAACATTGAAAATAGCACACATACAACCCAAGGATTCAGATAAGAATAGAGGCAAAAGAGTAATTAAGACAAAGAGATTGAAAAGTGATGTAGGCACACAATATGGAATGATATATGCAAAAGTTATTTCATCGATAATGTTTGATAAAAATCACCTTACATAGGACACCTACATGCCTTTGGGTGAGGACAAGTAGGTTTTCATTTCTGAACATTACATAAAAGGGATAGAAAGAGTGCAAGGGCTTTTATCATGACCCCGTCATCAAAATCAGATCTTGGTGGAAGGACACAAACTCTATGGCTCGGTATCCTAGAGATCGAGGTAGTAGAGGGCTCTATTTAAGATGGCCAAGACATCTTTAGCCTTTTTTTCTTTTGGTTGGCTTGAATCGATTCGTCTTCCTAAACAGAATATCTCATGGAGAGATGGGAACATTATTGGCTTTGATTCCCTATTTTGACCTAATGATCATGTCATCTTCTGGTTGTGAATCCTCATTTCTTGCTGCCTTCTTGACATGCCTTAGCCTTGAATCCTAAACCTCTTTTGTTGACTAGAGTGGTGACCTGCAAAGCTCAGGCCATCCCTTGTAGATTCTTGCTAAGCCTTTTTCTAGCACGTGAACCTTTGCCAATGATTATTTTAAAACCCAAGTGGGTACTTTATGACAAGTGGGGTTTAACTATTAGCAATCCCTCTCCCACAAATGTTGCATTGATGAACTCAAAGGATTGGAATGATGAATCCATGCATCTTCATTAGGCTCTATGTAGATATACTTAGTGAAAACAGTGGCAATCATTTCTTCTTTAGCTCTGATGGTGACTACTTTGTCATTTATCATAAATTTGAGCTTCTGATAGAGAGAGAATGGGATAGCTCTAGCGGAGTGTATCCATAGCCTTCCTAATAGGCAGTTATAAGAAGGATTAATATCTATAACTTAAAAGTCAACTTCATATGTACGTGGGCCTATTTGGAGCTAGATTATGATATTTTCAATTACTCCATGACATGTTCCATCAAAAGCTTAGACTATGGTGTGGCTACTTTTAATGTTGGACTGATCAATAAGGAGTTTGGTTAATGTAGTCATAGGCATGACATTAAGGGCCGACCTATTGTCTATGAGTACTTTGGGCAAAATACATCCCTTGCAATGGGTAGTGATATGTAGAGCTTTATAACTGCCCCTACCTTCAGGTGGGATCTCATCATCGATGAAGGAAATATAATTATCGACCATGATGTTGTTCACTAGTCAATCCAACTTTTCCATGGAGACATCTGGGGGCACATATGCTTCATTTAGCATCTTTAGTAATGCATTTCAGTGAACCTCTATATTAAGAAGTAGAGATGGCATAAAAATCTTGGCGGGTTTTTTGCTTAACTGGTGTATAATGCAATATTCACTGTGCTTGATAAACTTAAGAAACTCCATTGCTTCTTTTTCACTCATTACTTTTTTGACTTTCTGGAGCTCAAAATTCTTTGCTTGGACTTGAGTGGTAATGGTGCTTGGAGATGCATCAACCTTCTATTTTTCTTGTGCTGAGAGAGCGTAACACCTATAGCTACAGGTTAGGTGACTAACTCTTGATAGTTCTATTACAGTAGTTGCGAAGGTTAGTTTTTCGATCATCATTATTTGATTCTCATATTTCCATGGGATAGCTTTGTTGCTCTTATATAGGAATGGTTTAGGTACCTCCATAACTAACTTTAGGATAGATATCGAAAAACTGACCTCGGAACTTGACTTGCCATAAGGAATAAGGGGTCAGCTTCTGCCATAAAGTGCTTGGGTGGTTTCATCCCCTATCATGTTGATAGATTCAGTAGCAGGCATGGTTTCCTAATAGAATTCTATCTAGCCTCCATTCATCATTCTTTGAACCGTGGACCTACACTCTTTACATGTTTGTAGGGTATGACCTACAGCTATGTGGAAGTCATAGAAGTTGTCAGGATTGTCTTCTAATTTTTCTATTGCGTTAAGCAACCTGACTTGAATCAATGCCTGCCAGACTAAGAAAATTGGCATCTTTACATCCTCTATGCTTACTTTGACTTTATATTTGTTCTTAATGCTAATCATGTTTGTAGCTGGCTTTGTGTGGTTTGGTAAAGGATTGGCAGCAACATTTGGTCCCTAGCTTTTCCCGAACTGTAAAACTTTTGAATTAATCAGATTTTGCACATTTTTCTTGAAAGATATGCAGTTCTCGATGTCATGCCCTGTGGCCCTAACAAGGTATTCAAAGTAGGTGTTAGGGTTATACCATTGTGGGTATGGCAACTTTCTTTTTGGGACATAGATCAGAGCCACTAAGTGATTTTAGAGCAAAGTTTGGTAGAGCTCCTTATAGGTCATAGGGATAGGATTAAAGTTTGCCTTCATTGATTCGGACCTCGATTGCTAGGTGCATATTGGTTGTTTGATCGGTATTTTGGTGGACTTACAGAGAGTAGCTTTATGATGGGTTTGATGGGATAAATTGGCTACGGGGATATTGTGACGAGTTCAGAATGTGAAATGCTTGAGTTGTGAGGGTTAGGTGCTTGACGCTATCTTAGCCGTGACAAACTAGCATAATTTATGGCATTGGCTTATTCTTTCTTTTTCTTACTAGCAATAGGCTCTTACTCGATCTAGCTATTTCCTCGGTAGACATTTTACCATTCTTAATAGCAGCATCGATCATTTCTTTAGAGAGAACTAAGTCTGCGAATTTCTTGGTGGCAGTCCTTACGAGCTTCTCGTAATAAGGAGCACGTAAGCCATGAATTAAAGTAGCTGTCATCTCTTTTTCTATGAAGGGAGGCTAGATTAGGGCTACTTTTTCTCTCTATCTTTAAGCATATTGCCTGAAACTTTCAGTGGATCTCTTCTCAAAATTTATCAAGGAAAGTCGATCTGGTGCCTAATCCTACACGTGCCCGTATTGATTTAGAAAGGCCTTAGCCAAGTCAGCCTATGATTACATTTTCACATTGTCTAGCTCGATATATGATCAAGCTGCTACCATAATGAAGCCGTGCTAGAAGCAAAGGTCAGTGGTTCCATTAAACTTCTAAAACTCTAAGACTTTGAACTTCAGAGGAATGACAAGGTTGGACACCAAAGATAGCGATTGTGCATCAAGAGCCCCAAACTTGTGACTATTCTCGATAGCTTAGAGGCATTTTTTTAGTAACTGGAATTTATTCACTTCTTCCATAATCATGGTGGACTTTTAACCTTTTATTTTCTCTGGTTCCTCATGGTTAAAGGTTATCGAATCTACTGATAAGACTCTAGCATTCACCTCTTAAGTATCGAGAACAAATTGACCTGCTACAATGGGATTTAGGTAGATGACTGGCAGAGCCTGAGCAGTAGGTGTAGGAGCTGGCCGTTGTTCTTGTCTAGTTTCCCTTTAGGCAGGTTCTAGATTTTTGGCAGGGGGACTTTCAGCATTGGGAGGATCATTTTTTGTTTCAGCAGTATTGGCTTGTCCTTTTTCTTTCATAGAGGTGGTCATTAGTTCTATAAGTTTTGTGATTTGATTTTGCATTTCGTATTGTTGATGAAGCATCTGGTCTTGTGATTCCTTCACCATTAGCTCAAGTTGCTCAATACGAGCTTCATGATCACTCTCCATGATTTTCTTATGGTGTTGTGTGTCATAGCAATGCTTGATGTAAGGTTTTGCATTCCTGATTGATCTCGGAATCCCTTGCACTTTTATGGCCCAATTCTTGTATTAAACTTTTATTTAAAAATGTATTTATTGATGAGCATTTATGATGCAATGACAAGTTAAGATAATAATGATTGATGCAAGTGTAATGAAAAATGGTGAAATTAAATGTGCATATGCATTAAAGACAATTGATATTCGGAACAGCTTTATCAATAACACCATTCATAGAGTCGGTTTTTCCTTTACAACATGATTACATCTACAAATATCTAACGTGATTACATTATGTAATCACACGATCAAGAAAACCCAAAAGTTATTGCTCACGATCTCCAATAGGTACGATGTCTTGCCTTATGGATTAAGCTGCTTCAATCATGTCGTCTACATCTTGTTGAGCCATCTGAACTTGTTCAGTGAAGTGTTGATGCTGCATTTGGTAACTCAAACGTGCTTGGTCGATTGTCGCTTGCCACTTTAATTCACGTTGCTCGAAAGCCTTTGTTAGTTCATTGATATGACCTTGATGAACCTGGAAAGACTATTCTAACTCTTGGATTCTGTGAGTAAGGGCTTTATTTTCAACCTGGTGGCTTTCGCATCTCGCATTTGGGCCTCGAGTCTTTGATTTCTTCATTGGTAGGTTAAAGCAAGAGCATGTCCCCTCGTGAATTTTTCTTTGCTGGTTTTGACTTCCTCCTTTTGCTTATTCAAATCACGGTTAAGAGTGGCAACTTTTGCTTCCTTTTCAACTGATGTCTTGCCAATATGTCGGGACTTGTTAGATTTTCGTAGTGTCACATAATCCTTGGTTAGGCCTTTGAGGTCATCTTTGAAGTGATCCCTTTTTTTAATGACTCGATCCATTTCACTGCTCTTAAGATAGATATTCATCTTTAACAGGCCCTTTTTCTCCATAAGTTGAGAGATTCTGTAGAAAAGGATGCCTTTTCTCACTCAAACTCCCTCCCAAGTAGCTCGATCTCAGAAAACAATTCCTCTATTAGGATTTGTAGTATCCCAGAGTTGGGTGGTGGCAATGGATCGTTAATATGGTAGAGTCTCTATTCTTTATATCTAGGAGTGGTGGGGCTTTCTCTCCATTATCTTTCCCTACAATGAACCTTCTTCGAGGCTTGGAAAGCTAGCTAAACTTTTGTTTTATAATTGGGCTCTCCATATTCAAAATCCCAATATCCCAAATCTTTGAAGAACGAGATGAATAGCTGGCATTGGAGCTAATGCAATACCAATAGAGGAGCATAACTGTTATTCCCCCATAATCCCAAGAACGGTGCACAAGTGTAGTCTCCATATTTGTACACAATCAACTAAGGGAACACCCATGGGGCTCTCTAAGTGATTTCTTCCTCCCTGACGTTTTGTAATTCCTTGACCGAATGCTTTTCTATCTTATCTTGATGACATTCTTCCTCTAATACTGTTGACAGAGGACTAAACTTGAAGAAAAAATTTTGCCTGGTTCTTTCCTCCCTAACATAAAGATGACCTATAAACCTTCCTGTTCCTGTTCTTTTACAAAAGATGAGGCCACGGATGGTTTCGGTGATGATGGTGGGAGCAGGGTTGTTGTTGCAACATAGACGAGAAAAGAAATCTGCAACTTCCATGTTTACATTACCCAAAGTCTTCAGGAATATAATGAGCCCATAGATTGCCAGAGCGTAGACATATTAAGCTTTTTTTTTATTAGAAAGATTTACCATGGCCTCTTTCAAGCTGGCCCAAGGGATGCATTCGCTGCTTCCTTTTACCTTGATGTTACTATCAACCCATGCTTCTGTGGCCCTAAGAACTTGCCTTAACCTTTTCTTGAATAAAGGAGGCATTAGCGCCTTACAATAAATCTAGTCTGACTTGGCCCTTTCTATGTTGAGTAGACCTGTGTACTCATCAATGGTAGGGACTAAATCTTGTTGGTTGAAGGTGAAACATCGATAGGCCAGATTCTAAAATTGTGCCACTGCTCGTAACAAGCCAACATCTAACTGAACTTGAAGTAAGAGAGCTATATCCCCATAATTTTTAGTGAAGGCTTCTGTCTTGTTGCTATCCCAACTGTCCCAAATGTGCTTTAGTTCCCGACAATCATTCTGACGAAAACCGATCTTGACCTCTTCATGCATTTTTTAGATGTAATCAAGCTTTAAGATATCCTTGTCTTGACGTTGGCGACCTTCTGACCATGTTCTGACATTTTCAAAGGACTCGATAGTGGAGATGGACTATTGCCCTATAAATGATGCCTCTTGCTAAAAACTGGACCAAAATAATTTTCCCAAAATGATGATAGTCATGACGGTTATGATGAGATAATGCATGTGCAAAATGAAGGGAAAATGAGATAGTGAAATGTATAAGAGACAAATGTAAGGAATTAAAAAATTTAAGAACATCAAAAAAAATATTCATTACATGTCTTGACCAAGGTGGTGAGACAAGAAACGGGCAGTCTATCAACATGTGCGGATGCAACTTGCCCTTCATGATGGGATATAATATCTTATTTTGATAGGAAAATAACTAACTGGCAGTAATATTCATTTATCACCACTAGTATAGGTGCGCATTAAGCCGTGACTCGAACAACATAACGGCTTATAGCATAAGACATTGTGAATGATGGTTTTTGCTCACCGTCACTTTTTTAGACAAAGGTTAACCATCGTTCGAGCGACACGATGGCATGCCTTGATAAATGATAAAAATGCAGATATGGGTGACAATTGTACACTCAATATCACCTATGTAATCATGGTAATTGAGAGTTAAGGTTAGGAATGTTTCCCCGAGTGACCCTGTTCTCTAGATGTTCTAGCAATGTTTCGATATGGTTTGACATGGTTTAGCTTGTAGGGCTTACTATATGAGGTTTAAGTTGATGTCTAAATAGGTATTCGAATTGCTTTTCCATCTAGTAAGGACAGTTAGGCACCTTGATCCTAAGCCCATTGTGGGTTTGGCAGAATGGGTTTAATCGGTGGATGTATTTCCCTATGAGACATAGGTAATTCACATCCATGAAGTTATTGCTATGCCTATTCAAAGGGTTACTCATGAAGATAAATAGCTCACTTCCTCCTAATGATTGGGTTATAACCTTGCCATGGAGTTTGGCGGGACTCTAATGCATATGCAAGTGCATGGTGTGTGACGAGGAAATGATCAAACCTTTTTGCTTATTTTCATATTACCATTTTTATTAAACTGATGATTATTTGAAAATAAGACAATCCTGACAATCATGTCAAACAAAAGATTAGTTGACAAAACAAAAAAATGGTCATAGTTAAATAATGACCAAAGATCAAAGGAACCGAGAACCTAGTAAGACACAGCTAGTTATTGGCCGAACTCTCTATACAATCCCTAGTGGAGTCGCCAAGCTGTCGCAACGTGCCCTGGGGTGGATCCTCATGGATGTATGGGTACATATGACTTAAAATATTTTTTTGACTTAGAAATGTCTTTTTGACTGAGACTTTTCCTTCGCAACACAATAAGAATGAAAAAGTATAGATTCTTGACTTGTGATACAGTGAAGAGGACCATAAGATGAATCACTCATCTTATTTGTCTCAAATGACCATCATGAAATGGCCAACACTTGGAGTCGCCACCAATCATTTTGGGCTAGGCATGATCGGATGACTATTGAAACCTATGTTTGAGTTACGAAAGTCGAAACATTGACCCTGTGGTCCATGTAGTACAAAGATTCACCATTTGGGTTCGAGAGTTGGTTACGCATGATAAGGCATAAACCTTTTCGCGATGCCCGAAATCGTTACCTTACTAGTTATGTCTTATCTCAGTTTCGATTCTTTCGATCTTAACTCGTCACTATTTTGATATAACCCTGTGCATGAATTTTATAGAAATACAAATCTAGGTTTTGATGAAAAGATTTAATCTCATACACACCCCAGATAGATGGGGAATATAGAAGTTTTCAATAAAAATGACCTTAGGATTTTACTTTTGAAAATGGAATGTTCCACTCTAGGCACTGGAGAGATACCCACGCGGAACATTACCTTTAATTTTATTTGAAATGATTGGAAAACATGAATGCAAATAATCATCACCAAGAAATCATGTTAGTAAGGTAACAAATGAAGTAACATAACATGGATCATTCAATGCAATGATAAAGAAAAGGAATGGACTATTGGAATTTATCTCGTAATTGGCATCAATTATTTAGGAATAACCAAATCGATAATTTTCAAGATACGTCTGGGCTTCATGATTGAATGAGGTTTGTTTTACACAATCATAGAAGTTCACAAAATAGAAAAATTTAATTGTAGCTGAAAGACTAGGTTGGAATATCCCCTTGGAAAGATGGGATTACAGTATCCCCGTGGATGACAAATAATTCTGAGAAAGGAAGATTTTTAAATCTTGTCAATTTTAAAAAATAGGGTTAGAGTATTCCCTTGGAAGGTGAAGGTTGGAGTATCCCTGTGGATGACAAATAATTTTAACAAAATAAGATTTTTAAATCTTGACAATTTTGAAAGGCGGGGTTGGAGTATCCCCTCAAAAGGTCAGGGTAGGAAAACTTAAGTTGACAAAACTTTGTGATTTAGAAAACGAGTGAGCATTTTGACGACTTTTGGCAAAAAAAACTATTGTGAATAAGGATGGTAAAGATGTAAAATATGTTCATGCCTTGATACAGGCTAACGGAGGTCAAAGCATGTTCTTAAGGCTGATCTGGGTGATATGGTGACATTCGAATGTCTTGAGACGAAATTTAGGAAAACAACATGATTTTAACCATGACCGAGAACAAGGGATAGCATCGTGTGATCCCACTTCCCAAATTTATTTTGGATTAGTTTGAAGGCTTTAGAGGATGGACAAAATATCGTCAGAAAGGTTGCTTAATGAGGGTCAATCTAAAAATATTCCTAATATCCCAAAAAATCAATTTCTAGGGAAATAAATTTTCAAATTTGGGTCAATTATGCTACTGATAGAACATGCGAGGAAAAGGGTGTGTCAAAATTCAAAAAATCATTCCAGACTCGTTTGGTATCAAAAAATTGCAAATAATACCTTTTATAGAAACTGAATTTCATGAACTTTTTAGGAAAAATGTTGGATGGATTCAGAAAAATCGTTTAGTGGGCCTAAGGGGCCCAACTAGAATGCACTTTGTTAACTCCAAGGATTTTGAATAGTCTAGGTTTGAAAAATCATAACATTTTTATCCGGACTGATCTGAGGGTGAACAAGACTTGTTTTAAAGATATTTTGACACACTTTTAGAGAAAAATATTATAAACTTCATGAAAAATCATTTGGGATTTTAAAGTGATTTTTCAATTTATAACAGTGATGCTGCTAGTAGGGGACAAAGCAAAGCAAAGGATATTTCTTATTTTCTCTACGTTTACAGGTCCAAACTTGAGTCATCGACATTCGAACGTCCATGACTGAAGGAAAAGAGTGGCATGAGCATTGCGAACTCATTTGCACAGCCCCAGAGTGATTTGGGATAATGAAATAGGTTGTTGATCATAAAACTTAAGGTTTTGATTCAAAAACAAGGCATGAACATTTAGGGAACAAGTGCAAGGCCATATTCATTGGAAAATTAGAAGTTTTGAGCTTGTTTAATCAAGAGTCTACATTTGGAAAACTTAATTTTCCCCAAGATTTTTTTTGCTAACTTTAAGGAAAATGCTAAGTCTATGCTAATCCTCATTGGTTGAGGTTAACATGCTTGGCTTGGAGAG
>JBBYHK010433179.1:0-22078 GCA_038382065.1 Adansonia grandidieri
ATTTCATGGATGAACTTTGATTATAAGGAAAATGGCAGAAAGAAAAGCTTTTCTTGCAAATCCAAAGCATCAATATCATGTATCCCAATGTAAAGAACATGATTGCAGTGCCAATAACAAAAAGAATGGAGATTATTATAAGTATCCATGTTTGTCTCATTTCATAGATGAACTTTGATTATAAGGAAAATGGTGGAAAGAAAAGCTTTTCTTTCCAAGTCTAAAGCATCAACATCATGTATCCTAATGAGGAGAACATGATTGTAGTGCCCATAACAAAAGGAATGGAGATTATTACAAGTATCCAAGTTTTCTCATTTTGTGGATTGACTTTGATTATAAGGAAAATAGTGGAAAGAAAAGCTTTTCTAGCAAGCCCAAAGCATCAATATCATGTATCCTTATGTGGAAAACATGATTGTAGTGCCAATAACAAAAAGAATGGAGATTATTATGAGTATCCAAGTTTATCTCATTTAACGAATGAACTTTCATTATAAGGAAAATGGTGGAAAGAGAAGCTTTTCTTGAAAATCCAAAGTGTTAATACTGTGTATCCCAATAAGGAGAACATGAATGTGTGCCCATAGCAAAAAGAATGGAGATTGTTTTGAGTATCCAAGTTTGTCTTATTTGACGGATGAACTTTGATTATATGGGAAATGGTGGAAAGAGAAGCTTTTCTTGAAAATCCAAAGCTTCAATATCGAGTATCCCAATTAGGAGAACAAGATTGTAGTGCCCATAACGAAAAGAATGGAGATTATTACGAATCTTCAAGTTTGTCTCATTTCATGGATGAACATTACTTATAAGGAAAATGGTGGAAAGAAAAGTTTTTCTTGCAAATCGAAAGCATCAAGATCGTGTATCCTAATGTGGAGAACATGATTGCAGTGCCAATAACAAAAAGAAAGGAGGTTATTACGAGTATCCAAGTTTGTCTCATTTCTCAAATGAACTTTGATTACAAAGAAAATGGTGGAAAGAAAAGCTTTCCCTGCAAATCAAAGGCATTAATATCGTGTATCCCAATGAAAAAACATGATTGTAGCACCCATAAAAAAAGAATAGAGATTACGGTGAGTATCCAAGTTTGTCTCATTTCACGAATGAACATTAAGTATAAGAAAAATGGTGGAAAGCAAAGCTTTTCTTGCAAATCCAAAGCATCAATATCATGTATCCTAATTAGGAGAACATGATTGTAATGCCGATAACAAAAAGAATAGAGATTATCATGAGTATCCAAGTTTGTCTCATTTCATGGATGAACATTATTTACAAGAAAAATGGTGGAAAGCAAAGCTTTTCTTGCAAATCCAAAGCATCGATATCGTGTATCCTAACGAGGAGAATATGATTGTAATGCCGATAACAAAAAGAACGGAGATTATTACGAGTATCCCAGTTTGTCTCATTTTGTGGATGAACTTTGATTATAAGGAAAAATGGCAGAAAGAAAAGTTTTTCTTGCAAATCCAAAGCATCAATCTTGTGTATCCCAATGTAGAGAACATGATTGTAGTACCAATAACAAAAGGAATGGAGATTATTATGAGTATCCATGTTTGTCTCATTTCATAGATGAACTTTGATTATAAGGAAAATGGTGGAAAGAAAAGCCTTTTATTCAAATCCAAAGCATCAATATCGTGTATCCCAATGAGGAGAACATGATTATAGTGCCCATAACAAAAAGAATGGAGATTAGTATGAGTAAAGTTTGTCTTATTTCATGAATAAACATTATTTTAAGGAAAATGGTGGAAAGAAAAGCTATTTCTTGCAAATCCAAAGCATCAAGATCATGTATCCCAAAGAGAACATGATTGTAGTGCCCATAACAAAAAGAATGGAGATTATTACAAGTATCCAAGTTTATCTTATTTCACGCATGAACTTCGATTCTAAAGAAAATGATGGAAAGAAAAGCTTTTCTTTCAAACCCAAAGCATCAATATTATGCATCCTAATGAGGAGAACATGATTGCTGTATGCATAACAAAAGGAATGGAGATTCTTACGAGTATCCAAGTTTGTCTCATTTAACAGGTGAACATTAGTTACAAGGAAAATGGTGGAAAGAAAAGCTTTTCTTACAAATCCAATGGATCAATATCGTGTATCCTAATGAGGAGAAAATGATTGTAGTGCCCATAGCAAAAAGAATGGAGATTATTACGAGTATCCAAGTTTGTTTTATTTCAAGGATGAACTTTGATTAAATAAAAAATGGTGGAAAGAGAAGCTTTTCTTGCAAATCCAAAGCATCAATATCGTGTATCCAATTGAGGAGAACGTGATTCTAGTGCCTATAACAAAAACAACGGAGATTATTATGAGTATCCAAGTTTGTCTCATTTCATAGATAAACATTAATTATAAGGAAAATGGTGGAAGGAAAACCTTTTCTTGCAAATCAAAAGCTCCAATGTTGTGTATCCTAATATAGAGAACATAATTGTAGTGCCAATAACAAAAAGAATAGAGATTATTATGAGTGCCCAAGCTTATCTCATTTGATATATGAACTTTGATTGTAGGGAAAATGGTGGAAAGTGAAGCTTTTCTTGCAAATCCAAACCATCAAAATCATGTATCCCAATGAGAAGAACATGATTGTAGTGCCTATAATGAAGAGAATGGAGATTGTTATGAGTATCCAGGTTTGTCTCATTTCTTGGATGAACATTAATCGTAAGGAAAATGGTGGAAAGAAAGGCTTTTGTTGCAAATCAAAAGCATTAATCTGTGTATCCCAATAAGGAGAACAAGATTGTAGTGCTAATAACAAAAAGAATGGATATTGTTACGAGTATCCAAGTTTATCTCATTTCACGGATGAACTTTGATTATAAGGAAAATGGTGGAAAGAAAGGCTTTTCTTGCAAATTGAAAGCATCAATATCACGTATCTAATTGAGAACAACATGATTGTAATGCCCATAACAAAAAGAACGGATATTTTATGAGTATCCAATTTTGTCTTATTTCACAGATGAGCATTAATTATAAAGAAAGTGGTGGAAAGAAAAGCTTTTCCTGCAAATTGAAGGCATCAATATTATGTATCCCAACGAGAACATGATTATTGTGCCCAAAATGAAAAGAAAGGAGATTTTTATGGGTATCCAAGTTTGTCTCCTTTCACGGATGAACATTAATTATAAGGAAAATGGTGGAAAGAAAAGCTTTTCTTTCATATCCAAAGCATTAATACCGTGTATCCTAAGGTGGAGAAGAGATCGTAGGGCCACCAACAATAAGAATGGAAGTTATTACAAGTATCCAAGTTTTTATCATTTCATGGATGAACTTTGATTAAAAGGAAAATGGTCTAAAGAAAAGGTTTTCCTGTAAATCCAAAGCATTAATATCGTACATCACAATATGGAGAATATGATTGTAGCACCCAACCAAAAAAAGAATGGAGATTATTATGATAATCTAGGTTTGACTCATTTCATGGATGAACTTTGATTATAAGGAAATGGTGAAAGAAGAGCTATTCTTGCCAAATCAAAGCATCAACATCGTGTATTCCAATGAGGTGAACATGATTGTAGTGCCCATAACAAAAAGAATGGAGATTATTATGAGTATCCAAGTTTGTCTTATTTCATGAATGAACATTAATTATAAGAAAAATGATAGAAAGAAAGGCTTTTCTTGGAAATTCAAAGCTTCAAGAGCGTGTATCCCAATGTGGAGAACATGATTATAGTGCCAATAAGAAAAGGAACAGAGATTATTATGAGTATCCATATTTGTCTTATTTCACGGATGAACTTTGGTTATGAGGAAAATGGTGGAAAGAAAAGCATTTCTTGCAAATCCAAAGCATCAATGTCATGTATCCCAATGATGAGAGCATGATTGTAGTGCCCATAACAAAAAGAATGAAGATTATTGCGAGTATCCAAGTTTGTCTCATTTCACGGATGAACAATATTTATAAGGAAAATGGTGAAAAGAGAAGCTCTTCTTACACATCCAAAGCATAAATATCATGTATCACAATGCAGAGAACATTATTGTGGTGCTAATAATAAAAAGAATGGAGATTATTACAAGTATCCAAGTTTGTCCTATTTCACGGAAGAACTTTGATTATAAGGAAAATTATGGAAAGAAAAGCTTTTCTTTCAAATCCAAAGCATCAATATCGTGTATCCTAATGAGGAGAACACGATTGTAGTGCCCATAACAAAAAGAGTGGAGATTATTATGAGTATCCATGTTTGTCTCATTTCACAGATGAACATTAATTATAAGGAAAATGGCAAAAAGAAAAGCTTTTCTTCCAAATCAAAAGCATCAATATCATTTATTCCAATGAGGAGAACATTATTGTAGTGCCCAAACAACAAGAAAGAAGATTATTACGAGTATCCAAGTTTGCCTCATTTCGTGAATGAACGTTAATTATAAGGAAAATGGTGGAAAGAAAAGCTTTTTTTGCAAATCTAAAGTATCAATATCATCTATCCCAATGCAGAGAACAAGATTGTAGTGCCAGTAAAAAAAAGAACGGATATTATTAGGAGTATCCAAGTTTGTCTCATTTCACGGATAAACTTTGATTATAAGGAAAATGTTGGAAAGAAAAGCTTTTCTTTCAAATCCAAAACATCAATATCGTGTACCCTAATGAGGAGAACATGATTGTAGTGCCCATAACAAAAAGAATGGAGATTATTATGTGTATCCAAGTTTGTCTCATTTCACAGATGAACATTAATTATAAGGAAAATGGTTGAAAGAAAAGTTTTTCTTGCAAATCCAAAGCATCAAGATTATGTATTCCAATGTGGAAAACATGGTTGTAGTGCCAATAACAGCAAGAATAGAGATTATTAAAGTATCCAAGTTTTCCTTATTTCATGGATAAACTTTGATTATAAGGAAAATGATGGAAAGAAAAGCTTTTCTTGCAAATCGAAAGCTTCAGTATCATGTGTCCAATCGAGAGGAACATGATTGTAGTGCCCATAACAAAAGGAATGGAGATTTTTAAGAGTATATAAGTTTGCCTCGTTTCATGGATGAACATTAATTATAAGGAAAATGGTGGAAAGAAAAGCTTTTCTTGCATATCCAAAGCATCAATACTATGTATCCCAATATGGAGAACATGATTGTAGTGCCACTAACAAAAAGAATGGAGGTTATTACAAGTATCCAAATTTGTATCATTTCATGGTTGAACATTGATTATAAGGAAAATGGTCTAAGGAAAAGTTTTTCTTGCAAATCCAAAGCATTAATATCATACATCCTAATGTGGAAAATATGATTGTAGTGCCTAATCACAAAAAGAACGAAGATTATTATGACAATGCAAGTTTGACTTATTTTGTGGATGAGCTTTGATTACAAGGAAAATGGCAAAAAAAAGCTTTTCTTGCCAAATCAAAGCATCAATACTGTTATCCTGATGACATCATGCTTGTAATGCCCAATAACAAAAAGAATGGAGATTATTACGAGTATCTAAGTTTGTCTTATTTCACGGATTAACTTTAATAATGAGGAAAATGGTAGAAAGAAAAGCTTTACTAGCCAAATCAAAGCATCGATATCGTGTATCCCAATAAGGTGAATATTATTTTAGTGCCCAATGATAGAAGCAATGGAGATTAATACGAGTATCCATGTTTGTCTCAATTCACAGATTAACTTTATTATAAGGAAAATGATGAAGAGAAAAGCTTTTCTTGCAAATCCAAAGAATCAATATCGTGTATCCCAATATGGAGAACATGATTGCAGTGCCAATAATAGAAAGAATGGATATTATTACGAGTATCTAAGTCTGTCTCATTTCATAGATAAACTTTGATTATAGGAAAAATGGTGGAAAGAAAAGCTTTTCTTTTAAATCCAAAGCATCAATATCATGTATCCTAAAAAGGAGAACATGATTGTAGTGCCTATAATAAAAATAATGAAGATTATTACGTGTATCCAAGTTTGTCTCATTTCATGAATAAACATTAATTATAAGGAAAATGGTGGAAAGAAAAGCTTTTCTTCCATATCCAAAGCATTAATACTGTGTATCCTAACGTGGAGAACATGATTGCAGTGCCACTAATGAAAAGAATGGATATTATTACAAGTATCCAAGTTTGCATCATTTCATGGGTGAACTTTGATTATAAGAAAAATGGTCTAAAGAAAAGTTTTTCTTGCAAATCCAAAGCATCAATATCATGTATCACAATGTGGAGAAAATGATTGTGGTGCCTAATCAAAAAAGAATGTAGATTATTATGAGCATCCAGGTTTGACTCATTTCATGGATGAACTTTGATTATAAGGAAAATGGTTTAAACAAAAGCTTTTCTTTCCCAATCAAAGCATCAACATCGTGTATCCCACTGAGGTGAACATGATTGTAGTGCCCAAAACAAAAAGAATGGAGATTATTTCGCATATCCAAGTTTATCTTTTTTCATAGATAAACTTTAATAATAAGAAAAATGGTTGAAAGAAAAGCTTTTCCTGCCAAATCAAAGCATCAATACCATGTATCCTGGTGAGGTGAACATAATTGTAGTGCCTAATAACAAAAAAATGGAGATTATTATAAGTATCTAAGTTTGTCTCATTTCATGGATAAACTTTGATTCGAAGGAAAATGAAGGAAAGAAAAACTTTTCTTGCTAAATCAAAGCATCAACATCGTGTATCCCAATGAGGAGAACATGATTGTAGTACCCATAACAAAAAGAATGGAGATTATTACGAGTACCCAAGTTTGTCACATTTTGCGGATAAACTTTGATTACAAGGAAAATGGTGGAAAGAAAAGCTTTTCTTGCAAGGCCAAAATCGTGTATCCTAATGTGGAGAACATGATTGTAGGGCCAAGAACAAAAAAAATGGTGATTATTGTGAGTATCCATGTTTGTCTCAATTAACGGATAAACTTTCATTATAAGGAAAATGGTGGAAAGAGAAGCTTGTCTTGAAAATCCAAAGCATCAATATCATGTATCCTAATGAGGAGAACATAATTATAGTGCCCATAGCAAAAAGATTAGAGATTATTATAAGTATCCAAGTTTGTCTCATTTGTCGGATAAACTTTGATTATATGGAAAATGGTGGAAAGAGAAGCTTTTCTTGCAAATCCAAAGCTTCAATATCGAGTATCCTAATTAGGAGAACAAGATTGTAGTGCCCATAACAAAAAGATTGGATTATTACGAGTACCCAAGTTTCACTCATTTCACGGGTTAATTCTGATTATATGGAAAATGGTGGAAAGAAAAGCTTTTCTTGCAAATCAAAAGCATCAAGATCATGTACCCCAATGTGGAGAACATGATGGTAATGCCAATAACAAAAATAATGAAGATTATTATAAGTATCCATGTTTGTCTTATTTTATGGATGAACTATGATTATAAGTAAAATGGCAGAAAGAAAAGCTATTTCTTGCAAATCCAAAGCATCAATATCATGTATCCCAATGACAACACGATTGTAGTGCCCATAATGGAGATTATTATAAGTATCCAAGTTTGCCTCATTTCACATGACGGATGAACATTAATTACAAGGAAAATGGTGGAAAGAAAAGCTTTTCTTGCAAATCCAAAGCATCAATATCATGTAACCCAATGAGGAGAAAAAGATTTTAGTACCCAAAACAAAAAGAATGAAGATTATTATGAGTATCCAAGTTTGTCTCATTTCATGGATGAACTTTGATTGGATGGAAAATGGTGGAAAGACAAGCTTTCCTTGCCAAATCAAACCATCATCATTGTCTATCCCAATAAGGCAAACATGATTGTAGTGCCCATAACAAAAAGAATGGAAATTATTACGAGTATCCATGTTTATCTTATTTCATGGATGAACTTTGATTATAAGGAAAATGGTGCAAAGAAAAGCTTTTCTTGCAAATCCAAAGCAACAATATCTTGTATCCCAATGAGGAGAATATGATTGTAGTGCCAATAACAAAAAGAATGGAGATTATTTAGAGTATCAAAGTTTGTCTCATTTCATGGATGAACTTTGATTATAAGGATAATGGTGGAAAGGGAAGCTTTGTTTGCCAAATCAAAGCATCGACATCGTGTATCCCACTACGGTGAACATGATTGTGGTGCCCATAACAAAAAGAATGGAGATTATTATGGGTATCCAAGTTTGTTTCATAACGTTAATTACAAGGAAAATGGTGCCAAGAAAAGCTTTTATTGCCAACTTAAAGCAACAATATCATGTATCCCAATGAGGTAAACATGATTGTAGCACCCTGTAAATTTAAGGAAAATGGTGGAAAGAAAAGCTTTTCTTGCAAATCCAAAACATCAAGATCATGTAACCCAATGTGGTGAACATGATTGTAGTGCCAATAACAAAAGGAAAGGAGATTATTACAAGTATCAAAGTTTGTCTCATTTCACAGATGAACTTTGATTATAAGGAAAATGGTGGAAAGAAAAGCTTTTCTTGCAAATCCAAAGCAACAATATCATGTATCCCAATGAGGAGAACATGATTGTAGTGCCAATAACAAAAGAACAGATATGATTATGAGTATCCAAGTTTGTCTCATTTCATGGATGAACTTTTATTATAAGGAAAATGGTGGAAAAAAAGTTTTTCTTGCAAATCCAAAGCATCAATATCGTGTATCCCGATGTGAAGAACATGATTGTAGTTCCAATAACAAAAAGAATGGAGATTATTACGAGTATCCAAGTTTGTCCCATTTCATGGATAAACATTGATTATAAGGAAAATGGTGGAAAGAAAAGCTTTTCTTGCATATCCCAAGCATCAATCTTATGTATCCCAATGTAGAGAACATGATTGTAGTGCCACTAACAAAAAGAATAGGGGTTATTACGAGCATCCAAGTTTGTATCATTTCATGGATGAAATTTGATTTTAAGTAAAATGGTCTAAAGAAAAGGTTTTCTATCAGATCCAAAGTATCAATACCGTGCATCCCAATGAGTAGAACATGATTGTAGCACCCAATCACCAAAAGAGTGGAGACTATTATGAGAATACAAGTTTGACTCATTTGAAGGATAAACTTTGATTATAAGGAAAATTTTTGAAAGAGAAGCTTTTCTTGCCAAATCAAAGTATCAACATCGTGCATCCCAATGAGGTGAACATGATTGTGGTGCCCAATAACCAAAAAAATAGAGACTATTATGAGTACCCAAGTTTGTCTCATTTCGAGGATGAACTTTAACTGGAAGGAATATGGTGGAAAGAAATGCTTTTATTTAAAATCCAAAGCATCAAAATCGGGTATCCCAATGAGGAAAACATGATTGCAGTGCCCATACCAAAAAGAATAGAGATTGTTATAAGCATCCAAGTTTGTCTTATTTCACGGATGAACTTTGATTATAAGAAAAATAGTGAAAAGAAATGCTTTTTGTGCAAATCCAAAGCACTAATATCATGTGCAAAATGAGGAGAACATGACTGTAGTGCCTATAACAAAAAGAATGGACATTATTACAAGTATGCAAGATTGTCTCATTTCATGGATGAACATTAATTATAAGGAAAATCATGGAAAGAAAAGCTTTTCTTGCAAATCCAAAGCATCAAGATTGTGTATCCTAATGAGGAGAATATGATTGTAGTTCTAATAACAAAAAGAATAGAGATTATTATGTGCGTCTAAGTTTGTCTTGTTCGATGGATAAACTTTTATTACAAGGAAAATGGTAGAAAGAAAAGCTTTTCTTGTAGATCCAAAGCATCAATATCATGTATACCAATAAGGAGAACATGATTGCAGTGCCATAGCGAAAAGATTGGAGATTATTACTAGTATCAAAATTTGTCTCATTTCACGAATGAACTTTGATTATAAGGAAAATTATGCAAAGAAAAGCTTTACTTGTAAATCCAAAGCATCAATATCTTGTATCCCAATGAGGAGAACATGATTGTAGTGCCAATAACAAAAAGAATAGAGATTATTAAGAATATCAAAGTTTGTCTCATTTCACGGATGAACATATATTTAAGGAAAATGGTGAAAAGAAAAGCTTTTCTTGCAAATCCAACGCATCAAGATTGTGTAAACTAATGTGGTGAATATGATTGTAGTGCTAATAACAAAAGGAATGGAGATGATTATGAGTATCAAAGTTTGTCTCATTTCATAGATGAACTTTGATTGTAAGGAAAATTATGGAAAGAAAAGTTTTTCTTACAAATCCAAAGCATCAATATCTTGTATCCAAATAAGGAGAACATGATCGTAGTACCCATAACAAAATGAATGGAGATTATTACGAGTATCCAAGTTTATCTTATTTCATGAATGAACATTAACTATAAGGAAAATGGTGGAAAGAAAAGCTTCTCTTGCAAATCCAAAGCATCAATATCTTGTATCCTAATCATGAGAACCTAATTGAAGTGCCCATAACAAAAAGAGTAGAGATTATTACGAGTATCCAAGTTTGTTTCATTTCATGGATGAACATTAATTATAAGGAAAATGGTGGAAATAAACGCTTTTCTTGCATATCCAAAACATCAATACCATGTATGCCAATATGGAAAACATGATTGTAGTGCCACTAACGAAAAGAATGGAGGTTATTACAAGTATCCAAGTTTGTATCATTTCATGGATGCAATTTGATTATAAGGAAAATGGTCTAAAGAAAAGGTTTTCTTGCAAATCCAAAGCATCAATACCATGCATCCCAATGTGTAGAACTTGATTGTAGTGCCCAATCACCAAAAAAATGGAGTTTATTATGAGCATCCAAGTTTTTCTTATCTCACGAATGGACATTAATTATAAGGAATATGATGGAAGGAAAAACTTTTCTTGCCAATCCAAAGCATCAAGATCGTGTATCCCAATATGGAGAACATGATTGTAGTGCCAATAACAAAAAGAATGGAGATTATTACGAGTATCCAAGTTTGTCTCACTTCACGGAGGAACTTTGATTATAAGGAAAATGGCGGAAAGAAAAGTTTTTTCTTTCAAATCCAAAGCATCAGCATCATGTATCCTAATGAGCTAAACATGACTATACTACCCATAACAAAAAGAATGGGGATTATTACGTGAATCCATTTTTGTCTCATTTTACGGATAAACATTAATTATAAGGAAAATGGTGGAACATGATTGTGGTGCCACTAACAAAAGGAATGGAGGTTATTAGAAGTGTCCCAGTTTGTGTAATTTCATGGATGAACTTTGATTATAAGGAAAATGATATAAAGAAAAGTTTTTCTTACAAATCAAAAGCATGAATATCTTGTATCCCAATGTGAAGAACATGATTGTAGTACCCAATCATAAAAAGAATGGAGATTATTATGAATCTAGGTTTAACTCATTTCATGGATAAACTTTGATTATAAGGAAAATGGTTGAAAGAAAAGCATTTCTTACCAAATTGAAGCATCAACATCGTGTATCCCAATGCGGTGAACATGATTGTAGTGCCCATAACAAAAAGAATGGAGATTACTATGCATATCTAAGTTTGGCTCATTGCACAGATGAACTTTAATAATAAGGAAAATGGTGGAATGAAAAGCTTTTCTTTCCAAATTAAAGCATCAATATCGTGTATCCCAATGAGGTGAACATGATTGTGGTGCCCAATAACAAAAAGAATAAAGATTATAACAAGTATCCAAGTTTGTCTTATTTCACGAATGAACTTTGACTAAAAGGAAAATGGTGGAAAAAAAAGCTTTTATTGCCAAATCAAAGCATCATCATCATGTATCCCAATGAGGTGAACAAGATTGTAGTGCCCATAACAAAAAGAATTGAGATTATTATGTGCATCCAAGTTTGTCTTATTTCACAGATAAACTTTAACAATAAGGAAAATGGTGGAAAGAAAAGTGTTTCTTGCTAATTCAAAGCATCAATATCGTATATCCAATAAGGTGATTATGATTGTAGTGCCTAATAACAAAAACAATGGAGATTAATTCAAGCATCCATGTTTGTCTTATTTCACAGATGAACTTTGGTTATAAGGAGATTGATGGAGAGAAAAGCTTTTCATGCAAATCCTAAGTGTCAATTATCGTGTATCCCAATATGGCGAATGTGATTGTAGTACCAATAATAGAAAGAATGGATATTATTACAATTATCCAAGTTTATCTCATTTCACGGATAAACTTTGACTGTAAGGAAAATGGTGGAAAGAAAAGCTTTTCTTGCCAATTCAAAGCATCAATATCGTGTATCCCAATGAGGTGAACATGATTGTAGTGCCCATAGCAAAAAGAATGGAGTTTATTATGAGTATCCAAGTTTGTCTCATTTCAAGGATGAACATTAATTATAAGAAAAATGGTGGAAAGAAAAGCTTTTCTTGCAAATTCAAAGCTTTAAAACCGTGTATCCAAATGTGGAGGACATGATTGGAGTGCCCATAGTAAAAAGAATAGGGATAATTATGAGTATCCAGGTTTGTCTAATTTCAAGGTTGAACATTAATTATAAGAAAAATGGTGGAAAAAAAAGCTTCTCTTGCAAATCCAAAGCTTCAGGATCGTGTACCCCAATGTGGAGAACAGGATTGTAGTGCCAATAACAAAAAAGAAGAGAGATTATTATATGTATCCATGTTTGTCTTATTTGGCGAATAAAATTTGATTATAAGGAAAATTGTGGAAAGAGAAGCTTTCCTTGCAAATCCAAAGCATTAATATTGTCTATCCTAGTGAGGAGAACATGATTGTAGTGCCCATAATAGAAAGAATGGAGATTATTATGAGTATCCAATTTATCTTATTTCATGAATGAACATTAATTATAAGGAAAATGGTGGAAAGAAATGCTTTTCTTGCGAATCCAAATCATCTAGATCATGTATCCCAATATAGAAAACATGATTGTAGTGCCAATAGCAAAAAGAATGGAAATTATTATGAGTATCCATGTTTGCCTTATTTCATGGATGAACTTTGATTATAAGGAAAATGGTGGAAAGAAAAGCTTTTCTTGCAAATATAAAGCATCAATATCATGTATGCAATTGAGGAGAACAAGATTGTAGAGCCCAAAACAAAAAGAAAGGAGATTGTTATGAGTATCCAAGTTTATCTCCTTTCATAGATGAACGTTAATTATAAGGAAAATGGTGAAAAGAAAAGCTTCTCTTGCATATCCAAAGCATCAATACCATGTATCCCAATGTGGAAAACATGATTGTGGTGCCACTAACAAAAAGAATAGAGGTTATTACAATTATCCAAGTTTGTATTATTTCATGGATGAACTTTGATTATAAGGAAAATGGTCTAAAGAAAAGTTTTTCTTGCAAATCGAAAGCATCAATATCATGTATCCCAATGTGGACAATATGATTGTAGCACCCAATCAAAAAAGAATGGAGATTATTATGATAATCCAGTTTTGACGCATTTCATAGATGAACTTTGATTATGAGGAAAATGGTGAAAAAAAAGCTTTTCTTGCCAAATCAAAATGTCTTTTCTTGCCAAATCAAAGTGTCAACATCATGTATCCCAATGAGGTGAACATGATTGTAGTGCCTATAACAAAAAGAATGGAGATTATTATAAGTATCCAAGTTTACCGTATTTCACGAATAAACCTTAATTATAAGGAACATGGTGTAAAAAAAGGCTTTTCCTGCAGATTCAAAGCATGAAGATCATGTATCGCAATGTAGAGAACATGATTGTAGTGCCAATAACAAAAAAAAAAATAGAGATTATTATGAGTATCTAAGTTTGTCTCATTTCATGGAGGAGCTTTGATTATAAGAAAAATAGTGAAAAAAAAAAGCTTTTCTTGCAAATCCAAAGCATCAATGTCATGTATCCCAATGATGGGAATATGATTGTAGTGCCCATAACAAAAAGAATGGAGATTATTACGAGTATCCAAGTTTTATTCATTTCACGGATGAACATTATTTGTAAGGAAAATTAAGGAAAGAGAAGCTTTTCTTACAAATCCAAAGTATCAATATCATGTATCCTCATGTGGAGAACATGATTGTAGTGCCAATAACAAAAAGAATAGAGATTATTACGAGTATCCAAGTTTGTCCCATTTCACCTAAGAACTTTGATTATAGGGAAAATGGTGGAAAAAAAGCTTTTCTTTCAAATCGAAAGCATTAATATTGTGTATCCCAATGCAGAGAACATGATTGTAGTGCCAATAACAAAAAGTATGGATATTATTATGAGTATAAAAGTTTGTCTTATTTCATGGATGAACTTTGATTATAAGAAAAATGAAGGAAAGAAAAGCTTTTCCTTTAAATCCAAAGCATCCATATCGTGTATCCCAATGAGGAGAACATGATTGTAGTTCCTATAACAAAAAGAATGGAGATTCTTGTATCCAAGTTTGTCTTATTTCACAAATGAACATTAATTATAAGGAAAATGGTGGAAAGAAAAGCTTTTCTTGCATATCCAAAGCATTAATACTGTGTGTCCCAATGTAGAGAACATGATTGTGGTGCCACTAACAAAAAGAATGGAGGTTATTATAAGCATCTAAGTTTGTATCATTTCATGGATGAACTTTGATTATAAGGAAAATGGTCTAAAGAAAATTTTTTTCCTGCAAATCGAAAGCATCAATATCGTATATCCCAATGTGAAGAACATGATTGTAGCGCCCAACACAAAAAGAATGGAGATTATTATGAGAATCCAGGTTTAACTCATTTCATGGATAAACTTTGATTATAAGCAAAATGATTGAAAGAAAAGCTTTCCTTGCCAAATCAAAACATCAACATTGAGTATCCAAATGAGGTGAACATGATTGTAGTACCCATAACAGAAAGAATGGAGATTACTATGTGTATCCAAGTTTGTCTTATTGCATGGATGAACTTTAATAATAAGGAAAATGGTGGAAAGAAAAACTTTTCTTTCCAAATCAAAGCATCTATATCGTGTATCCCAATGAGGTAAACATGACTGTGGTCCCTAAAAACAAAAGAATGGAGATTATTACAAGTATCCAAGTTTGTCTCATTTCACGGATGAACTTTGGCTAGAAGGAAAATGGTGGAAAGACAAGCTTTTCTTGCCAAATCAAAGCATCATCATCATGTATCCCAATGAGGTGAACATGATTGTAGTGCCCATAACAAAAAGAATGGAGATTATTATACGTATCAAAGTTTGTCTCACTTTATGGATGAACTTTAATAATAAGGAAAATGGTGGAAAGAAAAGCTTTTCTTGCCAAATCAAAGCACTAATATCGTGATCCCAGTAAGTTGAACATGATTGTAGTGTCCAATAACAAAAACAATGGATTAATACTAGTATCCAGGTTTGTCTTATTTCACGAATGAACTTTGATTAAGGAAAATGGTGGAAAGAAAAGCTTCTCTTGCAAAACCAAAGCATCAATATCATGTATCCCAATGTGGGCAACATGATTGTAGTGCCAATAACAAAAAGAATGGATATTATTACGAGTATCCAAGCTTGTCTTTTACGGGTGAACTTTGATTATAAGGAAAATGGTGGAAAGAAATGCTTTTCTTTCAAATCTAAAGCATCAATATCATGTATCCCAATCAGGAGAACATGATTGTTAAGCCCAAAACAAAAGGAAAAGAGATTATTATGAGTATCCAAGTTTGTCTCATTTCATAGATGAACATTAATTATAAGGAAAATGGTGGAAAAAAAAGCTTTTCTTGCATATCCAAAGCATGAACACCATGTACCCCAATATGGAGAACATGATTGCAGCACCACTGACAGAAAGAATGGATGATATTACAAGTATCCAAGTTTGTATCATTTCATGGGTGAGCTTTGATTATAAGGTAAATGGTCTAAAGAAAAGTTTTTCTAGCAAATCCAAAGCATCAATATCATGTATCATAACGTGGAGAACATAATTGTAGCACCCAATCACAAAAAGAACGGAGATTATTATAAGAATCTAGGTTTGACTTATTTCATGGATGAACTTTGATTATAAGGAAAATGGTTGAAATAAATGCTTTTCTTGCCTAATCAAAGCATCAACATCGTGTATCCCAATAAGGTCAACATGATTTTAGTGCCCATAACAAAAAGAATGGAGATTATTACGCATATACAAGTTTGTCTCATTTCACAGATGAACTTCAATAATAAGGAAAATGGTTGAAAGAAATGCTTGTCTTTCCGAATCAAAGCATCAATACCATATATCCCAATAAGGTAAACAAGATTGTAGTGCCCAATAACAAAAGAATTGAGATTAGTACGAGTATCCAAATTTGTCTCCTTTCACAGATGAACTTTGGCTAAAAAAAATGGTGGAAAGAAAAGCTTTTCTTTCTAAATCAAAGCATCAACATCATTTATCCCAATGAGGAGAATATGATTGTAGTGCTCATAACAAAAAGAATTGGCATTATTACGAGTATCTAAGTTTGTCTCATTTGATGGTTGAACATTAATTACAAGGAAAACGGTGGAAAAAAAAGCTTTTCTTGCAAATCCAAAGCATCAATATCATGTATCCCAATGAGGTGAACATGTTGGTATGCCCAATCATAAAAAGAATGGAGTTTATTATGAGTATCTAAGTTTTTCTCATTTCACGGATGAACATTAATTATAAGAAAAGTGATGGAAAGAAAAGCTTTTCTTGCCAACCCAAAGCATCAAGATCATCTATCCCAATGTGGAGAACATGATTGTGGTGCAAACAACAAAATGAATAGAGATTATTATGAGTTTCCACGTTTGTCTCCTTTCACAGATGAACTTTGATTATAAGGAAAATGGTGTAAAGAAAAGCTTTTCTTGCTAAATAAAGCGTCAGCATCATGTATCCCAATAAGGTGAACATGATTGTAGTTCCTATAACAAAAAGAATGGTGATATCGCATTTCCAAGTTTGTCTCATTTCACGGATGAACTTTAATAATAAGGAAAATGGTTGAAAGAAAAGCTATCCTTGCAAAATCAAAGCATCAATTTCGTTTATCCCAATGAAGTGAACATGATTGTAGTGCCCAATAAGAAAAAGAATGGAGATTAGTATGAGTATCTAAGTTTGTCACATTTCACGAATAAATTTTGAATAGATGGAAAATGGTGAAAAGAAAAGCTTTTCTTGCTGAATCAGAGCATCAACATCATGTATCCCAATAAGGACAACATGAATGTAGTACCCATAACCAAAATAATGGAGATTATTATGAGTATCCAAGTTTATCTCATTTCAAAGATGAACATTAATTATAAGGAAAATGGTGGAAAGAAAAGCTTTTATTGCAAATCCAAAGCTTCAAGATCATGCATTCGAATGTGGAGAACATGATTCTACTGCCAATAACAAAAAGAATGGATATTATTATGAGTATCCAAGTTTGTCTTATTTCTTAAATGAACTTCAATAATAAGGAAATTAGTGGAAAGAAAAGCTTTTCTTGCCAAATCAAAGCATCAATATCGTGTATCCCAATGTGGTGAACATGATTGTAGTGCACAATAACAAAAAAAATGAAAATTATAATGAGTATCCTTGTTTGCCTCATTTCATGGATAAACTTTGATTATAAGGAAAATGATGGAAAGAAAAGCTTTTCTTGCAAATCTAAAGCATCAATATTGTGTATCCCAATGAGGAGAACATGGTTGTAGTGCCTATAACAAAAAGATAGAGATTATTACGAGTATCCAAGTTTGTCTCATTTCACGGATGAACATTGATTATAAGGGAAGTGGTGGAAAGAAAACCTTTTCTTGCAAATCCAAAGCATCAATGCCATGTATCCCAATAATGAGAACGTGATTGTAGTGCCCATAATAAATAGAGTGGAGATTATTAAGAGTATCCTAGTTTATGTCATTTCACGGATGGACATTAATTATAAGGAAAATAGTGGAAAGAAATGCTTTTCTTGGAAATCCAATGCATCAATATCATGTATCCCAATATGGAGGTCATGATAGCAACGCCAATAACAAAAAGAATGGAGCTTATTACGAGTACCCAAGTTTGTCTCATTTCATAGATGAACATTAATGACAAAGAAAATGGTGGAAAGAAAAGCTTTTCTTGCAAATCTGAAGCATCAAGATCGTGTATCCTAATATAGAGAACATGATTCAACTAGAATGGAAATTATTACGAGTATCCAAGTTTGTCTTATTTCGTGAATGAACTTTAATTATAAGGAAAATTGCTAGAGATCAACTTTCACAAACACCTATTTCCAACCATTCTTATGATCCTTTGCAAGGAATTGGAGGTCCCATGACTAAGGCAAAGACTAAATGCATGGAGCAAGCTTTGCAAGGACTAATCATGGAAATGCAAGTAAAACAGGCTATCCAAAATGAATCAGATGCATTGCCAAGATTGATCACTTTTCTATATTGTGTTAAGGCTAAAAAGAAAATATGAATAAAGCTTGGAGCCCAATTCACATGTCTAAGATTAATGAAGCCCAATTTGCATGTATGAATAGGCCTATAGATTAGGATTTTAGATTTTTTGATTTTTTTGACTTTTCATTTTTTTTATTTATTTAGATAACTTCTAATTAGATTATAATAAGGAATAGACTTTATCTTTATTGATTAGGATTGTGTTTAGGATTTTAAGTTATTTTAGACAAGTACTAAGATTAGGATTAGGAATAAACTTTTTCTTATTGATTAGGATTTCCTTATTCAATTAGGGTTCTACAGATTTTTGGCCTATATAAGGGAGGCTTATTCATGTAATTCAGCAGATTTGGAAGAGAAAAAATACTTGAGAGTTTCTTCACTTTGTGAGAACTTTTTCCTTTTTTATAAAGAAGAACTCAATTTGATCTTATCAAGGTAACTTATGGTGATCAAAGTTGTTATAACTTTGGTTCTAATTAGCAAGTTTGATTGGGTTCAAGTTCTCTTTGCTTGACTTTGAAGATTATCCTAGGGTTCTAATTCTATCCAATCAGGTTTTAGTTTATGTTTTCACCCTAAGGTTCGCATTATTTGGTATCAGAGCTTTGGTTCTTAAAAGTCAGGTGTAATCTATCTTTTAATCTCGTAATTTTATTTTTTTTCTATTATAGTTCATGCTTCCACCATCCAAAAAAAAGTAAAAAAAAAAAAACAAAAAAAAGAAAGCAAAAAAAAAGAATATGTTCTAGTGTTATATCCCTTTTTCCATCTTAAAAAAAAAAAGATTGTTATTAGATCTTTATATTCATATCATACAAAGAACTCTTTGTTCCTCTTCATTAATTTCTTTTCCCTTGATATTTATTGTTGATTTTGTTTCCTTTCATAATTCTTGTTGATTTCACTCCTTTGTTGATCAAAGTTATAAATAACTTTATTGTTGCTTGCTGTTTTGGTAAGATCATTTGTAAAGTTTTTTTTAACGGGCTCATAAGGGGAAGTTAAGTGGTAAAAGACAACAGAGGTGAAAATATCATAGAGAAAAGCCAAAATAGAGTAAAACATGAGTGGTTAAGTAACTAATCTCAAGTGTAAACATGTAAGGGAGTGTGTGAGGAAAACCAATCTATTTTTATTCCTGACAAATTTTACAGGTTTAAAACATGAGTAGTGGAGGAAATAATGCTGAAACAACTATCGAGTTGTTTGTGAAGGCTATCCAAGACCAATTCAAGCTTTTAAACATGAGGTTAGATAATTTAAAGTCCCTATCTAATCCTAGATCCCCTAGAAAACATATGGTTGAGGAGAAGGAAGAGGAGGAATCTTATTATGACGAGAGTAATTCTCGGATGGTTAAAAAAGCTATTTCAAAACAAGATAGCAATTTGGGTAGTATTAAGATGAAAATCCCTACCTTCTAAGGGAAAAATAACCCTAAATTATACTTGGAGTGGGAGAAGAAGGTAGAATATGTTTTTAATTATCATAATTACTCCAAGGAGAAGAAGGTTAAACTAGCAGTAGTTGACTTCACAGATTATGCTAGTATTTGGTGGGATCAATTTGTGATTAAGAGGTGTAGGAATGGTGAGAGATCTATTCAATCATGGGAAGAAATAAAGGTAGTGATGAGAAAGAGGTCCATACCTAGCCATTACTATAGGGACTTGTATAGAAAGTTACAAGGGCTGACTCAAGGATCCATAAATGTAGAGGATTACTACAAAGAGATAGAGATAGCCATGATTTGGGCTAATATAGAGGAAGACTGTGAGGTAATTGTGGCTAGATTCATTGGTGGTTTGAATAAAGAGATAGCTGATGTGGTGGAATTGCATCATTATATGGAGATAGAGGAATTGTTGTATAAAGCTATCAAGTGGAAAGGCAATTAGAGTCTAAAGGCACTTCCAAATATGGTTCAGCTTCTAGCTCTTCATGGAAGTCAAACTGGAAGAACAATAAAGCTGTCGCAAAACCTAAAGAAAATGCAAAGGCAAAGGATTGAATTACATTCTCCAAAGGTAAAACTGAAACTAAATCATCTTTTAAATCATGTAATGTTAAGTGTTTTAAGTGTCAAGGATTTGGGCATATTTCTTCTTAATGTCCAATAAAAAGACTATGATTGTTATGGATAATGGTGATATAGAAAGCATAAGTTTGAGTGATAATGAAATGCCACCATTAAAGGATTATAGTGATATTGACATTGAACAACCGTGCATGGAGATATGCTCGTTACTAAGCATGCTCTTAGCATACAGCCTTAGAAGATGGTGATGAAATACAACATGAGCACATCTTTCTTACTAGGTGCCATGTGAATGAAAAGGTATGTAACATGATTATTGATACTGGTAGTTGCACTAATTTTGGTAGTACTTTGATGGTTGAAAAGTTAAAGCTGCCTACATTAAAGCATCTAAGACCGTATAAGCTGCAACGGTTGAATGATTGTGGAGAAGTTAAGGTGACCAGGCAAGTGTTAGTTGTATTCTCTATTGGCAACTACAAGGATGAGGTTCTTTGTGATGTTGCACTAATGCATGCTGGTCATCGACTCTTGGGGCATCCATGGCAATTCGATAAGAAGGTTACTCATGATGGGCACCAGAACAGATATAGTTTTGTAGTGAATAATCGAGCTATTGTATTAACTCCTCTCAAACCATTGAAGGCATATGAGGACCAGATTAGGATAGCTAAAGAGTACAAGATGAAAGCAAAGAAAATGAGTGCACGAGAAAAAAACAGAATGATATAAAAAGTGTGTGTGTGCAAGAGAGTAAAAAAAGTATCATAGTGTGCAATGAAGAAAACAATTCAAAATGAGGAGAGCAAAATAGAGACAAAAGTAAGAGAGTTAGTGCTTTTGCAAATAAAAGTGAGATTAAGAGTGCTATGTTAGCAAGGCAGTAACTATTTGTACTTTTGTACAAGGATGTTTATTTCTCAACTAACTATTTTAACCTTTTTTTGCCTAGTGTGGTTATTTCTTTGTTACAGGAATTTACAGATTTATTTCCTGAGGAAATACCATATGGATTACCTCTTCTAAGAGGTATTGAGAATCAAATAGACTTCATTCCCGTTTCATCAATCCCTAATAGACTAGCATATAGAGCGAATCTTGAGAAGACAAAGGATTTTCAAAGGTAAGCGAATGATTTAATGCAAAAGGGATTCGTAAGAGAGAGTCTTAGCCCATGTTCAGTTCCTGTGATTTTGGTACCAAAGAAAAATGGAACATGGCGCATGTGTGTTGATTGTTGAGCCATCAATAAAGTACTGTAAAGTATAGACATCCTATTCCTAGGTTAGATGATATGCTTGATGAATTGCATGGTTCGTATATGCTTTCTAAAATTGATTTAAAGAATGGCTATTATCAAATTTGCATGAAAGAAGGTGAAGAATTGAAAACTGCTTTTAAGATAAAATACGGTTTATATGAGTGGTTAGTGATGCCATTTGGTTTAACCAATGCACCGAGCACCTTTATGAGGTTGATAAATCATGTTTTGCATTCATTCATTGGGAAATTCGTTGTGGTTTACTTTGATGATATTTTAGTATATAGCAAAAATTTAGATGATCATGTTAAACATTTGCAGGCTATTTTTAGTGTTTTAAAGGAGCATAAATTGTATGCTAATCTTAAGAAATG
>JBBYHK010433290.1:4061-22073 GCA_038382065.1 Adansonia grandidieri
TCAGCCCCATTAATGTATTCTCCTCATTGGGATACATGACATAGATACTTTGGATTCAAAAGAAAAGCTTTTCTTTCCACCATTTTTTTGGAATCAATGTTATTTCATCAATTCTGACAAACATGGATGCTTGTAGTAATCATCTTTCTTTTAAGGATTGGGCACTATAAACAAATTCTCCTCATTGGGATAGATGAAATTGTCACTTTGGTGTTTGCTAAGCAAAGCTTTTCTTTCTACCATTTTCTTGGAATCCGTGTTATCCCGTCAAGTGTAACAAACATTGACGCACATAACAATCTCTTTTTTTTTCATGATTGAGCACCATAAACACATTCGGCTCATTGCGATAGATGACATTAATACTTTGGTTTGATAAGAAATGCTTTTCTTTCCACCATTTTTTTGGAATCAATGTTATTCTGTCAATTATGACAAACATTGATGCGCAAATAATTTCTTTGTTTTTTCATGATTGGGCACCATAAGCACATTCTCCCCATTGGGATAAATGAAATTGATGCCTTGGTTTCACAAGAAATGCTTTTTTCCACTATTGTTTAAAAGTCAAAGCTCATCCGTCAGATGGGACAAACATGGATATGCACAATAATCTCTTTTCTTTTCATGATTGGGCACCATGAACACATTCTCTTTATTGGGATAGATGACATTGATGCTTTAGTTTAGTAAGAAAAGCTTCTCTTAACACCATTTTTTTAGAATCAATGTTATTCCCTCAATTGTGACAAACATGGATGCATGTAATAATCACTTTTTTCTCATGATTGGGCACCATGAACACATTTTTCTTATTGGGATAAATGACAATAATGCTTCGTTTTGAACAGAAAAGCTTTTCTTTCCATCATTTTTTTGGAATCAATCTTATTCTATCATTTGTGATAAGCATTGATGCACAAATAATCTTTTTTTTTCATGATTGGTCACTGTAAATACATTCTCCTTATTGGGATACATGACATTGATCCTTTGGATTCAAAAGAAAAGTTTTTCTTTCTACCATCTTTTTGGAATCAACGTGATTCCATTAATTATGGCAAACATGGATGCATGTAACAATCACCTTTTTTTTTCAAGATTGGGCACCATAAAAACATTCTCCTCATTGGGATATATGATATTGATGTTTGGTTTCATAAGAAATGCTTCTTTTCCACCATTTTTTTAGAGTTAAAGTTCATCCGTCAGTTAGGACAAACATGGATAGACGTAATAATCTCTTTTCTTTGCACGAATTGGCACCATAAGCACATTCTCCTCATTGGGATAGAGACATCGATGCTTTGGTTTGATAAGAAAACCTTTTCTTTTTGCCATTTTTTGGAATCAATGTTATTCCGTCACTTAGGATAGACATTGATGCACATAATAATTTCCTTTTTATGATTTGGCACCATAAACAGATTATCCTCATTGGCATAAATGACATTGATGCTTTGGTTTCATAAGAAATGCATTTCTTTCCACCATTTTTTTAGAGTTAAAGTTCATTCCTCAATTAGGGCAAACATTGATACATGTAATAATCTTCTTTCTTTTCATAACTGGGCACTATAAACACATTCTCCTCATTGAGATAGATAAAATTGACACTTTGGTTTGATAAGAAAAGCTTTTTTTTCGTATGTTTTTTGGAATCAATATAATTCCATCAATTATGAAGAACATGGATGCATGTAACAATTTCCTCTTTTTCATGATCGAGCACCATAAACACATTCTTCGCATTGGGATAGATGACATGATACTTTGGCTTGACAAGAAATGCTTTCCTTTCAGCCATTTTTTAGAATCAATGTTATTCTATCAATTGTGACAAATATTGATGAGCAAATAATTTTTTTTTCATGATCGGGCACCATAAACACATTCTCCTCATTGGGATACATGACATTGATGTTTTGGATTCAAACGAAAAGCTTTTCTTTTCACCATTTTTTGGTATTAGTGTTAGTCCATCAATTATGACAAATATTGATGCACGTAATAATCTCCTTTTTTTTCATGATTCGGCACCATAAACACATTCTCTTCATTGGGATAAATGACATTGATGCTTTGGTTTCATAAGAAATGCTTTTCTTTATACCATTTTTTAGAGTCAAATTTTGTCCGTCAGTTAGGATAAACTTGGATATACATAATTAATTTTTTTTCTTTTCAGGATTGGGCAGTATGAACACATCTCCTCATTGGGATAGATGACATTGACGCTTTCGTTTGATAAGAAAAGCTTTTCTTTCCACCATTTTTTTTGTAATCAATGTTATTCCATCAATTTAATAAATATGGATGCACGTAATAATCTCCATTTTCTCATGATTGGGCAACATAAACACATTCTCCTTATTGGGATAAATGATAACGATGCTTTGGTTTGATAAGAAAAGCTTTTGTTTCCACCATTTTCTTAGAATCAATGTTATTTCATCAATTGTGACAAACATGGATACACATAATAATTACTTTTTTTTCATGGTTGAGCACCATAAACAGAGTATCCTCTTTGGGATAAATGACATTGATGCTTTGGTGCCATAAGAATGCTTTTCTTTCCACCATTTTTTTAGAGTCAAAGTTCATCCGTCAATTAGGACAAACATGGATGCAAATAGTAATCACATTTTTTTTCATAATTGGGCACCATAAGCACATTCTCCTCGTTAGGATAGATGATGTTGATGCTTTGGTCTAATAAGAAAAGCTTTTCTTTCCGCCATTCTTTTGAAATCATTGTTATTCCATTAATTGTGATAAATAAGGGTACACGTAATCATCACCTATTATTCATGATTGGGCACTATAAACACATTATCCTCTTTGGGGTAAATGATATTGATGCTTTGGTCTTATAAGAAATACTTTTCTTTACACCTTCTTTTTAGAGTCAAAGTTCGTCTGTTAATTAGGACAAACATGGATACACGTAATAACCTCTTATCTTTTCACCATTGGGTGCAATAAACACATTCTCCTCATTGAGATAGATAACATTCACACATTGGTTTGATAAGAAAAGTATTTTTTTCCACCATTTTCTTGGAATCAATGATATTATGTCAATTGTGACAAACATGGATACAAGTAGTAACCATCTTTATTCATGATTGGGCACCATAAACATATTCTCCTCATCGGGAATCAATGTTATTCTTGGAATCAATGTTATTCCATCAATTGTGACAAACGTGGATACATGTAATAATCAACCTTTTCCATGATTGGGCACCATAAACACATTCTCCTCGCTAGGATAAATGATGTTGATGCTTTGGTTTCAAAAGAAATGCATTTTCCTTCCACCATTTTTTTTAGGCAAAGTTCATTTGTTAGTTGGGACAAACATGGATACGCGTTAAAATTTTTTTTCTTTTTAACATTGGGCACTATAAACACATTTAGCTCATTGGGATAGACAAACCTTGATGCTTCGGTTTGATAATAAAAGCTTTTGTTTCCACCATTTTCTTGGAATCAATGTTATTTCATTAATTGTGACAAACATGGATACACGTGATAATCACCTTTTTTTCATAATTGGGCACTAGAAACACATTATCCTCTTTAGGATAAATGACAATGATGCTTTAGTGTCATAAGAAATGCTTTTCTTTTCACCATTTTTTTAGAGTCAAAGTTTGTTTGTCAATTGGGACAAACATGGATACGCTTAATAATCTCCTTCTTTTCACCATATGTACATAAACGATTGCCCTCGATGGGATAAATGTTATTTCATCAATTATGATAAACATGGATGCACGTAATAATATCCTTTTTTTAATGATTGGGCACCATAAGCACATGCTACTCATTAGTAGTAATCACATTTTTTTTTCATAATTAGGCTATAAACACATTCCCCACGTTGGGATAGATGACGTTGATGCTTTGGTTTCATAAGAAAAGCTTTTTTTTCCACCATTTTTTTGAAATCATTGTTATTCCGTCAATTGCGACAAATAAGGGCACACATAATCATCACTTATTTTTAATGATTGGGCACTATAAACACATTATCCTCTTTAGGATAAATGACATTGATGCTTTGGTCTCATAAAAAATACTTTTCTTTACACCATTTTTTTAGAGTCAAAGTTCATCCATTAATTAGGGCAAACATGGATACACGTAATAACCTCCTTTCTTTTCACCATTGGGTGCAATAAACACATTATCCTCATTGAGATAAATAACATTCACACGTTGGTTTGATAAGAAAAGCTTTTTTTTTCCACCATTTTTTTCGAATCAATGATATTTCGTCAATTATGACAAACATGGATACAAGTAGTAATCATCTTTTTTCATGATTGGGCACCATAAACACATTTTCCTCATTGGGATAAACTACATTGATGCTTTGGTTGATAAGAAATGATTTTTTTCCACCATTTTCTTGGAATCAATGTTATTCCGTCAATTGTGACAAACATGGATAGATGCAACAATAAACTTTTTTCCATGATTGGGTACCATAAATGCATTCTCCTCGTTGGGATAAATGACGTTGATGCTTTAGTTTCAAAAGAAATGCATTTTCTTTCCACCATTTTTTAGAGGCAAAATTCATTTGTTAGTTGGGACAAACATGGATACACGTAAAATTTTTTTTCTTTTCAATATTGGGCACCATAAACACATTTTGCTCATTGGGAGAGACAAACCTTGATGCTTCAATTTGATAAGAAAAGCTTTTTTTTCCACCATCTTCTTGGAATCAATATTATTTTATCAATTGTGACAAACATGGATACACATAATAATCACCTTTTTTTCATGAATGGGCACCATAAACACATTATCCTCTTTGGGATAAATGACATTGTTGCTTTGATGTCATAAGAAATGCTTTTCTTTCCACCATTTTTTTAGAGTCCAAGTTCATCCATCGATTGGGACAAACATGGATGCAAGTAGTAATCACATTTTTTTCAAAATTGGGCACAATAAACACATTCTCCTTGTTAGGATAGATGACGTTGATGCTTTGGTTTGATAAGAAAAGCTTTTCTTTCCACCATTTTTTTGAAATCATTATTATTCTATCAATTGCGACAAATAAGGGTACACTTAATCATCACCTATTTTTCATGATCGGACACTATAAACACATTATCCTCTTTAGGATGAATAACATTGATGCTTTGGTGTCATAAGAAATGCTTTTCTTCCCACCATTTTTTTAGAGTTAAAATTCGTCGATCAATTGGGACAAACATGGATACCCGTATCAATCTCCTTTCTTTTTAGCATTAGGCACCACAAACAAAATGTCCTCGTTGCGATAGATGACATTGGTGCTTTGGATTGATAAGAAAAGCCTTTCTTTCCACCATTTTTTTGGAGTCAATGTTATTCCATTAATTGTGGCAAAGATGGATGCATATAATAATGTCCTTTCTTTCATGATTTGGCACCATAAACATATTCTCCTCATTGGGATAGATGACATTGGCACTTTGGTTTGATAAGAAAAGCTTTTTTTTCCACCATTTTTTTAGAATCAAAGTTATTCAGTCAATTATGACAAACGTGGATGCAAGTAATAATCACCTTTTTTCTGTGATTGGGCACCATAAACAGATTCTTGTCATTGGGATAAACTACATTGATGCTTTAGTTTAATAAGAAATGGTTTTTTCCACCATATTTTTGGAATCAATGTTATTCCGTCAATTGTGACAAACGTGGATGCATGTAATAATCTCCTTTTTATCATGATTGGGCATCGTAAACACATTTCCCTCGCTGGGAGAAATGACTTTGATTTTTTGGTTTCATAAGAAATGCTTTTCTTTCCACCATTTTTTTAGAGTCAAAGTTCATCTGTTTGTTGGGACAAACTTGGATGCATGTAATAATTTTTTTTTCATGATTAGGCACCATAAACACATTCTCCTCATTGGGATAGATGACATTGACACTTCAGTTTGATAAAAAAGCTTTTCTTTCCACCATTTTTTTGAAATCAATGTTATTTTGTCAATTTAACAAACATGCATACACGTAATAATGTCTATTTTCTAATGCTTGGGGCACCATAAACACATTCTCCTTATTGGGATAAATGATAATGATGCTTTCGTTTAATAAGAAAAGCTTTTCTTTTCACCATTTTTTTGGAATCAATGTTATTCCACCAATTGTGACAAACATGGATACATGTAATAATCATCTTTTTGTGATGATTGGGCACCATAAACACATTGTTCTCATTGGGATAAATGACATTGATTCTTTGGTTTCATAAGAAATATTTTTCTTTCCACCGTTTTTTTAGAGCCAACGTTCATCCGTCAATTAGGACAAACATGGATACACGTAATAACCTCCTTTCTTTCCACCATTGGGTGCTATAAACATATTCTCCTTATTGGGATAGATAACATTCACACTTTGGTTTGATAAGAAAGCCTTTTCTTTCCACTATTTTTTGGTAATCAATGTTATTCCGTCAATTGTGACAAACATGGATGCATGTAGCAATCTCTTTTTTTCCATGATCGAGCACATAAACACATTTTCCTAATTGGGATATATGACGTTGGTGCTTTGGTTTGATAAGAAATGCTTTTCTTTCCTCCATTTTTTTGGAATCAATGTTATTTCATCAATTGTGACAAACATCAATGCGTAAATAATCTTTTTTTTTCATGATTGGGCACCATAAACACATTCCCCTCATTTGGATATATGACATTGATGCCTCGAATTCAAAAGAAAAAACTTTTCTTTCCACCATTTTTTGAGAATCAATGTTTTTCTGCCAATTATGACAAACATGGATGCATCAAATAATCACCTTCTTTTTCATGATTGGGCCCATAAACACATTCTCCTTATTAGGATAAATAACATTGATGCTTTGGTTTCACAAGAAATGTTTTTATTTCCGCCATTTTTTCAGTGTCAAAGTTGTTCGTCAGATGGGACAAACATTAATACATGTAATAATTTCTTTTTTTTCACCATTAGGCATCATAAACACAATCTCCTCGTTGGGATAGATGACATTGGTGCTTTTGTTTAATAAAAAAAGATTTTCCTTCCACCATATTTTTGGAATCAATATTATTCCATCAATTGTGACAAATATGGTTGCATATAATAATCACCTTTTTTTCAGGATTAGATGTAATAAATGACATTGATGCTTTAGTTTCATAACAAATGTTTTTTTCTCCACCATTTTTATAGAGTCAAAGTTCATCCGCCAGTTGGGACAAACATGGATACACATAATAATATCCTTTCCTTTCACGATTGGGAACCATAAACACATTCTTCTCGTTGGGATGGATAACATTGATGCTTTGGTTTGATAAGAAAAGCTTTATTTCCACCATGTTTTTGGAATCAATGTTGTTCCATCAATTGTGACAAACATGGATGCACGCAATAATCTCCTTTTTTTCACGAGTAGGCATAGTAAACACATTCTCCTTATTGGGATAAATTGCATTGATGCTTTGGTTTCATAAGAAAAGCTTTTATTTCCACCAATTTTTTAGAGTCAAAGTTCATCCATTAATTGGGAAAAACATGGATACATGAAATAATCTCCTTTCTTTTCATGATTGGGCACCATAAACACATTCTCCTTATTTGGATAAATGACAATGATGCTTTGGTTTCATAAAAAAAGCTTTTCTTTCCACCATTTTTTTGGAATCAATGTTATTCCGTCAATTGTGACAAACTTGATGCATAAATAATCTCTTTTTTTTTCATGATTGGGCACCATAAACTCATTCTCTTTATTGGGATAGATGACATTAATGCTTTGGATTCAAAGGAAAAGCTTTTCTTTCTACCATTTTTTTGGAATCAATGTTATTCCGCCAATTATGGCAAATATGGATGCATCTAATAATCACCTTTTTTTCATGATTGGGCATCATAAACACATTCTCCTCATTGGGATAAATGACATTGATGCTTTGGTTTAACAAGAAGTGCTTTTCTTTTGACCATGCTTTTAGAGTTAAAGTTTATCTGTTAGATGGGACAAACAAGGATACATGTAATAATCTCATTTCTTTTGACAATTGGGCACAATAAACACAATTTCCTTATTGGGATAGATGACATCGATGCTTTGGTTTGGTAAGAAAAGCTTGTCCTTCCATTATTTTTATGGAATCAATGTTATTCCGTCAATTGTGAGAAAATGGTTGGATGTAATAATCACCTTCTTTTCAGGATTGGAATGTGATAAATGACATTGAAGCTTTATCTTCGTAAGAAATGCTTTTTTTTCCATGATTGGGAACTATAAACACATTCTCCTCGTTGGGATAGATGACATTGATGTTTTGGTTTGATAAAAAAAGCTTTTTTCCACCATTTTTTTGGAATCAATGTTATTCCATCAATTATGCCGAACATTGTGTGCAAATAATCTTTTTCTCATGATTCAGCCCCATTAACATATTCTCCTCATTGGGATACATGAATTGGTACTTTGTATTTAAAAGAAAAGCTTTTCTTTCCACCAATATTTTGTCAATTGTGACAAACATGGATGCTTGTAATAAACACCTTTTTTTTAGAATTGGGCACCATAAACACATTCTTCTCATTGGGATAGATGAAATTGTTACTTTGGTGTTTGTTAAGAAATGCTTTTTTTTCTAACATTTTTTGGAATTAATGTTATTTCGTCAATTGTAACAAACATCGATGCACATAACAATCTCCCTTTTTCATTATCGAGCACCATAAACATATTTTGCTTATTAGGATAGATGACATTGATACTTTGGTTTGATAAGAAATGCTTTTCTACCATCCATTTTTTTGGAATCAATGTTATTCTATCAATTATAATAAACATTGATGCTCAAATAATCTTTCTTTTTTTCGTGATTGGGCACTATAAGCACATTCTCCTTATCGGGATAAATGACATTGATGCCTGGGTTTCACAAGAAATGCTTTTCTTTCCACTATTTTTTAAAAGTCAAAGCTCATCCGTCAAATAGGACAAACATGGATACATGTAATAATCTCCTTTCTTTTCATGATTAGGACCTTGAACACATTCTCCTCATTGGGATAGATGACATTGATGCTTTGGTTTGGTAAAAAAAGCTTTTCTTTCCACCATTTTTTTGAAATCAATGTTATTCCCTTAATTATGACAAACATGGATGTACGTAATAATCTCTTTTTTCTTATGATTGGGCACCATGAACACCTTCTTCTTATTGGATAAATGGCAATGATGCTTCATTTTGAGCAAAAAATTTTTCTTTCCACCATTTTTTTAGAGTTGGGACAAACATGGATAGACGTAATAATCTCCTTCCTTTTCACGAATGGGCACCATAAACATTTCTCCTTGTTGGGATAGATGACATTGATGCTTTGGTTTGATAAGAAAAGCTTGCCATCTTTTTAAATCAATATTATTTCGTCAATTGTGATAAACATTGATGCACGTAAAAATTTTCTTTTTATGATTGGGCACCATAAACACATTATCCTTATTGGGATAAATGATATTGATGCTTTGATTTCATCAGAAATGCATTTCTTTCCATCATTTTTTTAAAGTTAAAGTTCATTGGTCAATTAGGGCAAACATTGATACATGTAATAATCTCCTTTCTTTTCACGATTGGGCACCATAAACACATTCTCCTAATTGGGATAGATGAAATTGACGCTTTGGTTTAATAAGAAAAGCTTTTTTGTTCATCTTTTTTTTTGGAATCAATGGAATTTTGTCAATTATGACAAACATGGATGCATGTAACAATCTCCTCTTTTTCATGATCGAGCACTAGAAATACATTCTCTGCATTGGGATAGATGACATTGATACATTGGTTTGACAAGAAATGTTTCCTTTTTGCTATTTTTTTTGGAATCAATGTTATTCTGTCAATTGTGACAAATATTGATAAGCAAATAATCTCTTTTTTTTCATGATTGGGCACCGTCAACATATTCTCCTCGTTGGGATACATGACATTGATGCTTTGGATGCAAATGAAAAGCTTTTCTTTCCACCTTTTTTTTGGAATCAGTGTTATTCCATCAATTGTGACAAACATTGATACGCATAATAATCTCTTTTTTTTCCATGATTTGGCACCATAAATAGATTTTCCTCATTGGGATAAATGACATTGATGCTTTGGTTTCATAGGAAATGCTTTTCCTTCCACCAACTTTTTAGAGTCAAAGTTCGTCCGTCAATTGGGACAAACATGGAGACAGGTAATAATCTCCTTTCTCTTCATGACTAGGCACCATAAACACATTTTTCTCATTGTGATAAATGACATTGATGCTTCAGTTTGGTAAGAAAAGCTTTTCTTTCACCATTTTTTTGGAATCAATGTTATTCCCCCAATTGTGATGAACATTGATGCAGGTAATAATCTCTTTTTTTTCATGATTGGGCACCATAAATACATTCTCCTTATTGGGATAAATGACATTGATGCTTTTCATTTCTTTGCATAATTTTTTTGGAATTAATGTTATTACATCAGTTCTGACAAATATGGATATACGTAATAATCTTTTTTTTTCATGATTGGGCACTATAAACAAATTCTCCTTATTGGAATAAATGACGTTGATGCTTTGCTTTTCTAAGAAATGCTTTTCTTTCCACCATTTTTCTAGAGTTAAAGTTCGTCTGGCAATCAGGACAAACATGGATACATGAAATAATCTCTTTTTTTTTTTTTCATGATTGGGCACCATAAACACATTCTCCTTATCGGGATAAACGATAATAACACTTTGGTTTGATAAGAAAAGCTTTTCTTTGCACAATTTTTTTGGAATCAACGTCATTCTATCAATTGTGACAAACATTAATGTGTAAATATTCTCTTTTTTTCATGATTGGGCATCATAAATACATTCTCCTCATTGGGATTACTGACATTGATGCTTTGGCTTCATAAGAAATGCTTTTCTTTCCACTATTTTTTTAGAGTTAAAGTTCATACGTTAGTTGAGACAAACATGGATACACATAATAATCTCCTTTTTTTCCACAATTGGGCATGATAAACACATTCTCCTCGTTGGGATAGGTGACATTAATGAGAATAAACACATTCTTTCTACCATTTTTTTGGAATAAATGTTATTCAGTCAATTGT
Source organism: Adansonia grandidieri (assembly GCA_038382065.1). Lineage (NCBI taxonomy): Eukaryota > Viridiplantae > Streptophyta > Magnoliopsida > Malvales > Malvaceae > Adansonia > Adansonia grandidieri. The sequence continues at coordinate 15,218 of JBBYHK010433290.1, forward strand.
GACAAAGATGGATGCATGCAATAAGCACTTTTTTTTTAATGATTGGGCACCATAAGCACATTCTCCTCACTGGGATAAATGCCATTGATGCTTTGGTTTCTTAAGAAACGCTTTTCTTTCCACCATTCTTTTAGAATCAAAGTTCATCTATCAGTTTGGACAAACATGGATACATGTAATAATCTCCTTTCTTTTCATGATTGGCCACCATAAACAAATTCTCCTCGTTCGGATTGAGGAGATTGATGCCTTGGTTTGATAAGAAAAGCTTTCTTTCCCATCATTTTTTTTTGGAATCAATGTTATTCGGTCAGTTGTGACAAGCATGGATGCATGCAATAGTCACCTTTTTTTTTTCATGATTGGGACTATAAACACATTATTCTCATTGGGATAAATGACATTGATGTTTTGGTTTCATAAGAAAAGCTTTTCTCTCCACCATTTTTTTAGAGTTAAAGTTCTTCCATCAATTGGGACAAACATGGATATATGAAATAATCTCTTTTTTTTTCATGATTGGGCACAATGAACACATTTTTCTTATTGGGATAAACAGCAATAATGCTTTGGATTGATAAGAAAAACTTTTTTTCCACCATGTTTTTGGAATCAATGTTATCCCATTAGTTGTGACAAACATTAACGTGCAAATAATCTCTTATCTCTCATGATTTGGTACCATAAACATAATTTCCTCATTAGGACACATGACAATGATGCGTTATATTCAAATGAAAAGCTTTCCTTTCCACCATTTTTTTGGAATCAATGTTATTCTGTCAATTATGACAAACATTGATGCATAAATAATCCCTTTCTTTTTCATAATTGGGCACCATAAACACATTCTCCTCATTGGGATAAATGACATTGATGCTTTGGTTTCATAAGAAATGTTTTTTTTCCACCATTTTTTTTAGAGTCAAAATATGTTTGTCAGTTAGGATAAACATGGATACACGTAATAATTTCCTTTCTTTCATAATTAGGCATAATTAACACATTCTGCTCATTGGGAGAGATTACATTGACATTTTGGCTCGATAAAAAAAGATTTTCTTTCCATCATTTTTTTGGAATCAGTGTTGTTTCGTCAATTATGACAAACATGGATACACGTAATAATATCCTTTTTTTGACATTGATGCTTATTAGGATAAATGACATTGATGCTTTCATTCCAACATTTTTTTAGAGTAAAAGTTCATCCGTCAATCGGGACAAACATGGATACACGAAATAATCTCCTTTCTTTTTCATAATTAGGCACCATAAACACATTCTCCTTATTGGAATAGATGAGATTGACACTTTGGCTTGATAAGAAAAGCCTTTCTTTCCACCATTTTTTGGAATAAATGTTGTTTCGTTAATTGTGATAAACATGTATGCATGTAATAATCTCCATTTTTTCATGATCGGGAACCATAAACACATTCTCCTTATTGGGATAAATGACATTGATGCTTTGGCTTTGTAAGAAAAGCTTTTCCTTCCACCATTTTTTTAGAGTTAAAGTTTGTTCATCAATTGGGACAAAAATGGATACACGAAATAATCTTCTTTCTTTTCATGATTGGGCACCGGAAACACATTCTCCTTATTAGGATAAATGACAATAATGCTTTAAGAAAAGCATTTCTTTCCACCAATTTTTTGGAATGAATGTTATTTCATCAATTGCGGCAAACATTGATGCACAAATAATCTCTTTTTTTCATAATTGGGAACAATAAACACATTCCCCTCATTAGGATACATGACATTGATGTTTTGGATTCAAAAGAAAAGCTTTTCTTTTCAGCATTTTTTCAAAATCAATGTTATTGCATCACTTGTGATAGACATGGATGCGCACAATAAGCTCCTTTTTTTCATGATTGCGCACCATAAACACATTTTCCTTTTTGGGATAAATGACGTTGATGCTTTGGTTTCTTAAGAAAAACTTTTTTTTCCATCATTTTTTTAAAGTCAAAATTCATCTGTCAATTGGGATAAACATGGATATATGAAATAATCTCCTTTCTTTTCATGATTAGGCACTATAAACACATTCTCCTTATTGGGATAAATGATAATGATGCTTTAGTTTGATAAGAAAAGCTTTCCTTTCAACCTTTTATATGGAATTAGTGTTATTCCATCAATTGTGACAAACATTAATGCACAAATAATTTCTTTTTTTTCAGATTGTGCCCTATAAACATATTCTTCTCATTAGAATACATGACATTAATGCTTCAGATTCAAACGAAAAGCTTTTCTTTCCACCATTTTTTTGGAATCAATGTTAGTCTGTCAATTGTGGCAAACATGGATGCAAGTAATAGTCACCTTTTTTAATGATTTGGCACCATAAACACATTCTCCTCATCGGAATAAATGACATTGATGCTTTGGTTTCATAAAAAAAAAACTTTTTTTCCACCATATTTTTCGAGTCAAAGTTTATTGGTTAATTGGGAGAAACATTGATACACGTAATAATCTTATTTCTTTTCATGATTGGGCACCATAAACACATTATTCTCGTTGGGATAGATGATATTAATGCTTTGGTTTGGTAAGAAAAGCTTTTCTTTCCACCATTTCTTTGGAGTCAATGTTATTCCGTCTATTATGGCAAACATGGATGCACATAATAATTTCCTTTCTTTTCAAGATTGGGCACCATAAACACATTCTCCTCATTGGAATAAGTGACATCAATACTTTGGTTTGATAAGGAAGCTTTTTTTCCACCATTTTTTTAGAATCAATGTTATTTCATCAATTGTGACAAACATTGACGCATAAATAATCTTTTTTTAATGATTCAGCACCATAAATACATTCTCCTAATTGGGATACATGACAATGATGCTTTGGGTTCAAAGGAAAAGCTTTTTTTCCACCATTTTTTTGCAGCCAGTGTTATTCCATCAAATGTGATAGACATGGATGCACGTAATATCTCCTTTTTTCATTATTAGGCACCATAAACACATTCTCCTTATTATGATAAAATGACATTGATGCTTTGGTTTCATAAGAAAAGTTTTTCTTCCCACCTTTTTTTAGGGTTAAAGTTTATCTGTCAATTGGGACAAACATGGAAACACGAAATAATTCCTTTATTTTCATGATTGGGCACTATAAACACATTCTCCTTGTTGGGATAAATGACAATTATACTTTGGTTTCATAAAAAAGCTTTTCCTTCCACCAATTTTTTCGAATCAATGTTATTCTGTCTATTATGACAAACATTGATGCCAAAATAATCCCTTTTTTTTTTATGATTGGGCACCATAAACACATTCTCCTCATTGGGAGAGATGGCATTGATGTAGTGGATTCAAAAAAAAGCTTTTCCTTCTAACATTTTTTTTGGAATAAATATTATTCCGTCAGTTGGGACAAACATGGATGCGCGTAATAATCTCCTTTCTTTCAAGATTAGGCACCATAAACACATTCTTTTTATAGGGGTAAATAATGTAGATGCTTTAATTTCATAAGAAAAACTTTTCCTTCCACCAATTTTTAAGATCAAAGTTCATTCGTCGATTGAGACAAAAATGGATACAGGAAATAATCTCCTTTCTTTTCATGATTGGGCACCATAAACACATTCTCCTTATTGGGATAAATGACCATGATTTTGTGGTTTGATAGGAAAAGGTTTTCTTTCCACCATTTTTTTGGAATCAATGTTATTCCAACAATTGTTCGAACATTGATGCGCAAATAATATCTTTTTTTTCACGATTGGGCACCATAAGCATATTCTCCTAATTGGGATGCATGACATTGATGCTTTGGATTTGAAAAAAAAGCTTTTCATTCCTGTATTTTTTTGGAATCAATGTTATTCTGTCAATAGTAACAAGCATGGATGCATGTTATAATCAACTTTTTTTTAATGATTGGGCACCCTAAACACATTCTTCTCATTGGGATACAAGACATTGATGCTTTGGTTTCATTGGAAATGCTTTTTTTTTTCCACCATTATTTTAGAGTCAAAGTTCACTTATGAGTCAGGAGAAACATGAATACACATAATAATCTCCCTTTTTTCACGATTGGGTAACATAAACACATTTTTCTCATTGGGATAGATGACATTGATGCTTTAGTTTGATAAGAAAAGCTTTTCGTTCCATATTTTTTTAGAATCAATGTTATTCCGTCTACGGTGAGAAACATGGACGCACGTAATAATTTCCTTTCTTTTCATAATTGGGCACCATAAACACATTCTCCTCATTGGGATAGATGACATTGATGCTTTGGTTTGATAAGAAAAATTTTTTCCACCTTTTTTTGGAATCAATGTTGTTTTTTTAATGATTGGGCACAATGAACACATTCTCTGTTTTGGGATAAATGACAATAATGCTTTGACTTGATAAAAAAAGCTTTTCTTGCCACCATGTTTTTGGAATTAATGTTTTTCCATCAATTGTGACAAACATTGACTCTCAAATAATCTTTTTTTTTCATGATTTGGCAGCATAAACTTAATCTCCTCATTAAGACACATGACATTAATGCTTTAGATTCAAAAGAAAAGCTTTCCTTTCCACCATTTTTTTAGAATCAATGTTATTCCATCAATTGTAACAAAGATTGATGCGCAAATAATCTCTTTTTTTTTCCATGACTGGGCACAATAAACATATTCTCCTTATTGGGATAAATGACAATGATGCTTTGCTTTCCACTTTTTTTTTAGAGTCAAAGTTCATTTGTCGTTAGGACAAACAAGGATACACGTAATAATCTCTTTTCTTTGCACAATTGCACATCATAAACACATTCTGCTCATTAGGAGAGATTACATTGACACTTCGGTTCGATAAGAAAAGCTTTTACTTCCACCATTTTTTTAGAATCAATGTTATTCTGTTAATTGTTACAAACATGGATACATGTAATAATCTCTTTTTTTTCATGATTAGGCACCATAAACACATTCTCCTTATTGGGATAAATGACAATTATGCTTTGGCTTCATAAGAAAAGCTTTCCTTTCCATCATTTTTTTAGAGTCAAAATTCATCCGTCAATTGGTACAAACATGGATACACGAAATAATCTCCTTTCTTTTCATGATTGGGCACCATAAACATATTCTCCTTATTGGGATAGATGAGATTGATGCTTTGGCTTGATAAAAAAAGCTTTTCTTTCCACTATTTTTTTGGAATGAGTGTTATTCCTTCAATTATGATAAACAGGGATACATGTAATAATGTCCCTTTTTCATGATTGGGCACCACAAACACATTCTCCTTATTGGGATAGATGACATTGAAGCTTTGGTTTGATAAGAAAATCTTTTTTTTCCACCATTTTTTGGAATCAATGTTATTTCGTCAATTATGACAAACATTGATACGTAAATAATCTCTTTTTTTCATGATTCGGCACCATAGATACTTCTCCTTATTAGGATACATGACATTGATGCTTTAGATTCAAAAGAAAAGCTTTTCATTGCACCATTTTTTTGGAATCAATGTTATTCTGTCAATTGTGAAAAACATGGATGCATGTAATAATCTCTTTTTTTCATGATTAGGCACCATAAACACATTCTCCTTATTGGGATAAATCATTTTGATGCTTTGGTTTTTTAAGAAAAACTTTTCTTTCCACCATTTTTTTAAAGTTAAAGTTCATCCATCAATTGGGACAAACATGGATGCATGAAATAATCTCCTTTCTTTTCTTCATTGGGCACCATAAACACCTTCCTCTTGTTAGGATAAATGACAATAATGCTTTGGTTTCACAAGAAAATCTTTTCTTTTTATTTTGCAATCAATGTTGTTCCATCAATTGTGATAAACATTGATGTGCAAATAATCTCTTTTTTTTTCATGATTGGGCACCATAAACACATTCTCCTCATTGGGATAAATGTCATGGGTGCTTTGGATTAAAAAAATGCTTTTCTTTCCACTATTTTTTGGGAATCAATGTTATTCCATCAATTGTGACAAATACGAATGCACGTAATAATTTTTTTTCATGATTGGGTACTATAAACACATTTTCCTTGTTGGGATAAATAATGCTTTGGTTTCACAAGAAAAGTTTTTCTTTCTGCTCTGCAATCAATGTTGTTCCATTAATTGTGACAAGCATTGATATGTAAATAATCTCTTTTTTTTTCATGATTGGTTACCATAAACACATTCTCCTCATTAGGATACATGTCATTGATGCTTTGGATTAAAAAAATGCTTTTTTTTCCACTATTTTTTGCAATCAATATTACTCCGTCAATTGTGATAAACATGGATGCACGTAATAATCTCTTTTTCTTTTCATGATTGGGCACTATAAACACATTCTCCTTACCGGGGTAAATGATGTTGATGCTTTGGTTTCATAAGAAAAGGTTTTCTTTCCACCATTTTTTTAGAGCCAAAGTTCGCCTGTCAATCAGGACAAACATTGATACATGAAATAATCTCCTCTCTTTTCATGATTAGGCACTGTAAACACATTCCCCTTATAGGAAAAAATGACAAAGATGCTTTGGTTTTATAAGAAAAGCTTTTCTTTCCACTATTTTTTTTGGAATTAATGTTATTCCGTCAATTATGGCTAACATTGATGCGCAAATAATATTTCTTTTTAGATGATTCGGCACCATAAACGTATTTCCCTCATTGGCATACATGACATCGATGCGTAAATAATCTCCTTTTTTTCATGATTGGGCACCATAAACACATTCTCCTCATTGGAATACATGACATTAATGTTTTGGATTAAAAAGAAAATGATGGAGATCAACTTGCACAAACACCTATTTCCAACCATTCTTATGATCCTTTGCAAGGAATTGGAG
>JBBYHK010433399.1:0-22066 GCA_038382065.1 Adansonia grandidieri
GTAACTGTATTCATCATCTACAAAACGATACTGCCTTTTCTTTTAACTAAACTCAAGTTTGCGATTAGCTCAATGTCCTCAGGGGCAAGATTTTTCAAGTTCGACTGGACCAGGAACAGTACGTGATTATATTTTACTATTAAATAAGTATTTTAATTATTTTAATTTTAAATATATTATAAATATAAAAACTTTAATATTTTATCATTACATATAAAATAAAAGTTTCTAAATAATATTTTCAGGTTTTCGAATAATTCTTTAAAGGTATTTAATCAAGCTTAGTCCCACCTAATCTATATGAATACGGTGATTTTAAAGAACAGTTGATGAGATAATTTTAATAATAAGATTATGCCGGCCATTTTCAAAATGGTATCAATGTCACCTAAATATTGATTACGTTTAGTAGATAGTCTTCGTGCCAAGGAAAAAAAAAGAAGATGGCCTGTATGATACATAGGAGGTGAGGAAGCTCATTGGATTGCTTAAGCCTTTTTATAGACCTTGAGTAAATATTGCAATCGGATTAGTTGAGTTCAGTCATTTTGAATAGTCATATTAATTTAAAATATTTGAATTATTTTAGTTGGATATTTTGAGTTTGAGGTTGATCATTTGAATTGACATTCATATTAGTCGAGTTTCGGTTATTCTTAGATTAAAATGTTAGTTTTATAGTGAAGCCAATTTTTTGAGTTATTTTAGTTAGTCTTTTGGGTTATTTATATTTAAATATTTTTAAATTCAAATAAATCTGAATTCAAATCATTTTAAATTTTACATATTTAAATTATTGATTTATTCATTAAATTAAATTTATAGGTTTGAATTGAAGTTAATCACATCAAATTTCGTCCTGTATATGAATAAAAATTTCAAAGAAGCTAAAATCCTGCGATCAAGTTGGAAGTCGTGATACATTTATCAATGGGAATAGATGAATTGCCGACCTATACTGTTAAGGAAAAACTGGGAAAATGAAATTATAGAAGACAATATATATAGGCGTAGAGTCCCGTAGTCTGCCGTTGTGGTAATATTTTTTGGTGTTAAAAAAATTTAATGAGACCGATTGAATCGAACTGTTTAAATTGAGAATTAATAGTTTGCTCTATTTTGTACATATTATAAAATTGAGAATTCTTTGAATTGATAAAAAATTAATTTTAACATTTTTAATATTTTTTACACATATTTTATATAATAAGATTTGAAATTGTTTATATATATATATATATATGATGTGGCTCACATATATGGGCTTAGGTCAGCCAAAGGCTCACCTAAACTAAGTCAACCCTAAGGCATGCAATCCTAAGTCATATGAATAAGATATATAAGTTAGAGTAGCCTTTTGAAACCCCAAGATTAATTGAATAACATACATGGCTATTTAGTTATCTTGCTCCTCCCTTTTCTTGCTAATTTAAGCATCGAAGTACGCCCTAGAGCATCTACTTTGGTGCCTTTTAATCTTTCTTGTCTTGCAGATTTCCTGTTGGACAGCCTACTAGCCATCCTACATATACCAACCTCCGTTTGCATTGCCAATTAGCATCATCTGCGGGAAAAGATCTAGAAAGCCAGTGTCACACAACCTATTGCTTTACTAAACCAAAGCATTTCTATGGCTTCTCAATCGAGTGACTTTGCTATTGCTGTGCCAACAATGTTTGGCACAAACAAACCGCTTGTTGGGCCACTACCAAGTGTCGTGATACCCAACACTATAATAACATTGAGAGTAATCTAATCAACCATGACAATACTTCCTATGCCATCCATGTATCCTTATGTGTTTCCTTACTCGTACCCTCAAACACCAATATCTATGAATGGATGGCACAACCACTGAACTTTTATTAAAACTTACTCACCTTAATATCACCTTATCCTCACCACTAACACATAGTACCAAACCTGAATGCTACAACTAGTGTTATTCCAAGAAGCCCGTAAACTCTTGTCAATGTCGCCCAGATTGTTGCTAACACCCATACACAACCACTAGTCACCTAAAACACAAACCCACCAATAACTAACTTGATAGATTTATTAATCAAATGAGCATGAACCTTTTGATACCTATACTACCATAAGCTTATCCACTACTTGTTCCATAACCCTACTATAATAGGGTACTATATTGCCCAGATCCAGGCCATGACTAATCAAATAGCTGTGCAACAAGCCATTATGCAGTAGCTGGTTCAGGCATAAATTGATAAACAACCTCCAAGTGCAAGGCAACGAACAAATTCCTAGCTGCAAGCTGATTGCCAAAATTAGACACTTGCACGTCAGAATACGATAACCAAAGCCAAACTGACTAATCAACAAATCCTGAAAACCAATAAGACTAGGACAATTCCTACTTGACTCTTAATGAAGAACGGTCGATGGAATAAACGGAGATAGGACAAGGAGAGTTTTAGAGGCATTTATACTTAGCACAAGATTTGGCCTTGGCAGATCAATTGGTCACCCTTAAATAGGAGATCAAAAGCTTGAAGCAACCACATAAGGACGACTAAGAGTGGCTTGATATGAAACATAATTTTTTATACCTATATATATGCCAAGTACTTATCCCCAAGAAGACTAGGATTTTATCTGATATTAAATGCAACCGCTAATCACTTGAACCATTTTAGAGCATTCTATAACCTGTGAGATACCTTAGATACAGTTCAATGTTATGAGTTTCCTACCACTCTTCATCAACCAGCACGAAAGTGGTGGTATTCTTTGAATCTAGGTTCGTTGTAAACTTTGATCAAATAGGTAGATAATTTTTAACTCAATTTTGGAGTCATAGCACAACGGCTAGAACTGTAGCTAGCCTAATAGCTGCAAAGCAAAATCTGGAAGAAACTCTAAAAAAATATGTAAAACACTTTAATGTGGCTACATTGGAAGTTCAAGAGTTGAATAATGAATGGGCTATCCAAGCCTTCATCTTGAGAGTATGACATAAACATCTAAAGTATGCTTTCACTGATGCCTAGACAACAATGCTTTACCAAGTTTATGAAAAGACTAAAAAATACATAGATGCTAAGGATATAGAGATTACTAATAGAAAAATTAAGTAACCAGACCAAGAAAGCAAAGGAGACTATTTTAGGTGATTAAGAAAAAAGATCACTTCGGCCAGAAAAGTAGGTCTAACAATTGCTTGGACACTATGTTAAACCAAATTAGTAACGCAAACAACTCTAATAAGAAGAGAGACTACGCACCGCCTTATAACAAGTATGACACTTATATCCCTCTCAATGCTAGTCCTACATAGATTTTGCATGCCATAATGAGAAAAGGTTAGTAGAAAGGCCACCCCCATTAAAATGTGAGAGGAGTCATAAGAATCCAATGAAGCATTATGAATTCCATGACGATATTGGTCACGTAACAAAGGAATGCATAAGTATTAAAAATGCCATCGAAGCCTTAATATAAAAAAGGAGAAATCAAGTAATTTGATAAGAAGGACAATGCCAAGCAGGACACATTGTATTCATCTAAAATAAACTATGATAAGGCTATGAGTGGTCAGTGATTGGTACAATTAATATTATTGTAGGGTACTATAAATAATAAGCAAGCAATAGATCCAAGAGGAAATCACATGGTAGTTGACATGTATCCCAAAGGGTCTAAGTAGGATAGTGAGACTATTACTTTTAATAAAGACAATGATGTGCTTGTAGATCCAGCAAAGACCTAATCATCATTTCAGCCACTATCGAAAACTATAATGTTAACAGGACTCTAATCAATAATGGTAGTGCCGTTAATATTCTACAATTAGATGCTTTCCAAAAAATAAGGTAATAGGTTGAATATCTAAAGCCATCGGTGCCTATATTTGGCTTTGCTAATCAACTAATACCAGTTAAAGGGACTATAACATTGCCTGTAATGCTTGGTGATGGTGAACATATAGTTTTTGTTAAGGTAGACTTTTTGGTAGTTGATCAACCATCTATTATATAATGTGATATTAGGACAATCAGCGATGAAAAAAAAAAGCAAAACTAATCATAATGCTGTACAATTTAAAGGTAAAGTTCCTAATGGCAACTGAAGTAGGACACTCCAAAATCAATCAAGCAACTGTTCATCAATGTCACCTCATATCTAAAGATTTAACAAGGAAAGAGTAGCATGACCTCGATGATGAGGGATGCATGCCATTGGAAGCACCATAGTTCTAAACATGGTAAATTCAACAGATACAGAAAATTTAATGCCCAAAAGTTTGGACGTGAGAAATGATCTATATTATCCTAAACTTTAGGCCAATCAGGAAACGATGAAGATAATCCTCTATGCCCCTGATCCAAACCTTTTCTTAATTATTAGAGCTTTATTTCACTAAAAGGCCAAGGGTGATCTATGTAACTTTTTATGGTGGAATGCTGATATTTTTTTTCTTAGTCAGCAGCCGAGATGCTAGGCATCGATACAAGTGTTACCATGCATTTGCTAAATGTCAACCCATGTATCAAACCTATAAGACAAAAGAAATGCAAATTTAGGCTAGAAAAAGTTCAGGCGATTAGGGAAGAGACAAATAACTTGTTGTTTACAGGATTTATCAGATAAGTGTCATACCTAAATGGTTGGCAAATATGGCAATGGTCAAGAAAGCAAATGGCAAATGGCAAATGTGTGTAGACTTTATAGATTTGAACAAATCATGCTTAAAGAATAGCTATCCATTTTTCACCATTGATCAATTGGTTGATGCTTCAGTAATGCATAAATTCTTGTCTTTCATGGATGCTTGTTCAAGATACAACAAATAAAAATGGATCTAGATGACTAGGAGAAAAAGAGCTTTATCATAGAAAATGAAACATTTTGTTACAAGGTGATACCCTTAGGGCTAAAAAATGCTATGGCTACTTATCAACTCTTAGTGAACAAGATTTTCAAAGATTAAATTAAGTAGTCCATGGAAGTATATGTGGATGACATTTTAGTCAAAAGCACTTTCATTGAACAACATATTGCCAATCTGACTAAAACTTTCCAAGTATTGAGAAAGTATAACATGAAACTTAACCCATTGAAATGCATTATCACAAGTAAATTCTTAGGGTTTAAGGTATTTTCACTTGGAATGAAGGCTAAACTAGAAAAAATAAAGGTGATATTGAAAATGAGCCTGCCAAAATTGACTAAAGAGGTGCAATGACTGACAGATAGAGTAGTAGCACTTAATTGCATTATTTCAAAACTTACTGATAAATGCCTACCTTTTTTCAAGTTGTTGAGGGTAACCACCAGATACAAATAGAAAGGTGAATATCAAAGATCATTCTAGAACTTAAAAGAATAGCTTTGTTCACCACCTTTACCTCTAAGCCTAAAGCACGTAGAACAACTATTTTTATACCTCCCCACATTTGATAAAACAATCACTACTTATGCAATTCCTAGTGTATTATATTAGTAGGGCGGTCCAAGTGAATGAACTAAATTACACCAAGATTGAAAAATTGGTGTATACTCTTGTAATGACCATAAAAAAGTTGAGGCAATATTTTCAAGAACATCTTATAATGGTTCTTACAAACCAACCTTTGAAAAAAGTACTTTTGAAGGTAGACTTGACTAGATGAATAATCAGACAGAGTGTAGAGCTCAGTGAGTTTGAACTCATAACAGCCCTAGAAAGGCGATCAAAGTACCAGCCCTAGCTATCTTTATTATCGAGTGCTCATTTACATCTTCTAAGGACACAATGCAATCACTAAGGGAAGATAATAACGACACTACTACCTGAGCAGAACTTAATCCCAAGCCAAAAAGTCAAGATAAAAAACTTATCACTGGAGACAGTGCTAACTATTAGACACATTACATCAATAGATCATCTAAAAAGATAGGTTAGGAGCTAGAGTCTTACTAGTTGACCCTAAAGGCCATAAGTGGCAACCTGGTCTATACTTTGAGTTCATCGCCTTAAATAATGTAATAGGGTATGAAGCATTAATAGTAAGGCTAGAGTTAGCAAAATAACTAAGAGCTAGCCATCCCAAAGCCTATACAGATTCATAATTAGTGGTAAATCAAGTAGATGAGGTATATGAGGTTAAAAACTAGTTGTTAACCATAATATAATCTTAGAATTCTGCAAATCTTTTGATTATGTCATTATTGACCAAATAACCTATGAGAAAAATAGTAAAGCTAATTCACTATCTAAAATGGCAAGCATCATGGAAATTATAAGTTAAGGAGAAGTCCTGCTCAAATGTATTAAAACCCTTAGTTATCATAAACACATTCATAAGATAATAGCCAATGATGGTAATAATTTGATAAACCTTATTTTATCCTTTCTCTGAGACAATGTTGCAACCTTTGATCCAATGTTACGAAAGTGATTTAAAAAAAATGGACAACAGGTATGCAATCATTAATGATTCCTTGTATAAAAAAGGTTTCATAATCCCCTTATTCAATGCTTAGATCTAGATGAAACAAACTATGTGTTAAGAGAAATCTATGATGGAATATGTGACAATCATTTGAGGGATAGAGCCTTCTCATAAAAAGCCTTGAAACAAGGCTTGGTTTAGCAGACAATAAGTAAAGATCCAAGAAACTTGGTCAAAAAAGTGATAAATGCCAGTGATTCACCAAGGTACCTAAACAAGCAACATAAACACTAAAACAAGTCTTTAACCCATGGCCTTTTTGTGTTTGGGGGATTGACATATTAGGTCCATTCCCTTAGGTGATGTTGTAGCAAAAACTTTTAATCGTGGCATTTAATTACTTCACCAAATGAGTAGAAACGAAACCTATAGCAACCATTATGGCCATATCTATGGAAAGCTTTATCTAGAGGTTTATCCTTTATAGATTTAGTATATCCAATGTTTTCATAGCTAATAATGGGAAATAGCTACAAGCTAAGGAATAGAAGAACTTTTGTGAGAAATTTTATATTAGCCTCACACATAGTTTGGTCGTTCACCTTTAATCTAATAGCTAGGTTGAGTCCTTAAACAAAAATATACTTTAACCATTGAAAAAGAAGTTGGATGATGCTAAAGGAGCTTGGGCAAAATAAACACTAGGAATACTTTAGGAGATCAGAACAACTGAGTGTTGGCTACAAAGGTGACACCTTTTAGTCTAGTCTATGGCATAAAAGCAGTGATCCCAACAGAGATTGGAATCCATAACATTTGCACTGCCAACACTGATTGCTAATTAAATGACTTACACTTGAAGTAGAACCTAGATTTGCTAAAAGAAAATAGAGGTGAAGCTGCAACAAGGATGTTAGCCCAAGCATAGCAAGTGTCTAGGTATTATAGTAAGAGAGTTCGCAATAGGTAGTTTTGGTTAGGTGACCTAGTGTTGCGATGTTGTGAGGCCAATCGATTAGTAGGTGAAAGGAAAAAATTATCCTCAAATTAGGAAGAACCATATAAGTAGCAAAAGTTGTTAGGTTCAAGGCATGTAAATTAATAAACTTGACTGGTAAGCCAATTTCAAATACTTAGAATGCCATAAAAAAAATACTATCTGTACAGCTTATATAATGGCACTAATTAGTGTTTTCTTATATTATTAATGAATAAAGTCAAGAAAACTATTTTATCATAATAAGTTCAACAAGCCTAAAATGACATTGATAATCTGACCTAATGACTACTCGATAATTCAGCATATAAGCAAGTGATAACAGGTCATCACATATACATGCTCAGAACAATTTCAAAGGTCTATTCAACATTTCATCGTATAAGTGAGTGAAAACAAGTCACCACACATATATGCAAAGAACAAGCTCCAAGGTCTACTTGACATTTTAGCATATAAGTGAGTGGTAACAAGTCATAATGCATACATGCTAAGAATGGCCTAAAAGGTCCACTTAACATTTTCACTTATAAGCGAGTGACAATAAGTCACCACACACATATTCTAGGAACATCGTTAAAGGTTTAATGGACATTTAGGTGTATAAGCAAGAAACATTAGGTCGCCATGAGTAGCCTAAGGGCCATATGTTACTTACGCAATGCACACGCTTATTGGAACTATAATACTTTGTATGAGCAATCAATTCCAAGTTCAAAATGCTTGCTTATGCCACAAAAATATTATAATCATTCAAACAATCTAAAGAGGCTCATGATTGTATACTTTGACAGTTATACTTTATCAGATTATGAATGCTCAATAAAAAGAGCCTGTGAGACTTGCAACACGTAAATAGTTACTAAACAATTTGATACTTTTCATTACAAAAAGATAAATATAATAAAAAGTTTGGTCACTTTAGATACCTTATTATGTCCATGCCAACATCCTAGGCAGCAAAGGTCATGATCCGAGGTATTCTCTACGCCATTTGGCTGAGCATGGATCAGTCCCCACTATTTTCGACTAAGGTAAGGTGTTTAGAGAGCCAAAGGTATGAAAAATCCATATTTTTACATACATGTATCAATACATAGCCTATATGTATCGGTACAGAGCCTTCATGTCATCAAAATTCAAAATTTCACTATTTATATCGATATAAAAAAGTAATGTATTGATACATAAGTTAGTGTATCGATACATGAGCCAATTGTATCGATACAGGGTTATGTCATAGCTAAAGTTACTTTTTTTATCCAAAATGTATTGATACATAAGTGAATGTATTGATACATGCTTAAGTGTATAGATACATTCTTCAATGTATCGATACATCTGGGTAAAATCTATTATATGTGTCAATACAATGCATTGAATTAATACAAAACTCCTTGTATCAGTACAATCTATAGTTTTGGCCTAGTTCAAGAATTCTCACCACTTTGGACCACTACATTAAAACTTGAATCTGGTCATGATTTTGGCTCCATATTATATGGTTTCATTTTTTGGTTTTAAGCATTAGATTTTAACATTTTCAAAAAATCCATTAAACTTGGCATGAAGGTATTTCATGTTAAAATTTGATTTATTTAAGGCTGAGCTAGATATTGCTCATTTGCTCTACCCATACATGACATTCCTTGGCTACAACAATGGTACAACAGCCAATTAGAGTTTGAAAGCTTTGCCCCTAGTACCATGACTTATCAAGTTGTACATGCCAAATGTTTCAAATGCCTATACTGTTGGTTATTTTGGTGGCTAAAATCAATCTCTATATAAATGTGATTTTCATACTCAGCTAAAGGATATTGACAACTATTACATCATTCTCCAAGACATTTTCCCTTTAAGCGAAGCTTTATTCCTGTGGCTCCCCTTTCATCCCTCCTAAGATTTTTCTAAAATCTCTTATTTCCTTTCTTTCTACCTTCCAAACACCCTCCATTGATACCATAACCAAAAAGCTTCTTTTTTTATTCCTTTCTTGCTAATCCATAGCAAAAAGACACATGAAAGTAAGCTCAAAGTTTCTTGGGTTTTGCTAAAAGGTAAAGTTAGGAGTTAAAGCTTCTTACGCATATTTTCCATCCCTTCTCTATTTTATTCTCTATTTTTATTATTTCCATCATTTAGCAAGCTATATCTATGTAACCATGACTTTCTTATGAGTCTCATGCATCAATGTCGCCTTGATTATGGTAGTTTTACGATTTTGATGGCTTTCTTAATGCCTTGACGATGCTTAGATAACTAAAAATGCCATATTTCATTTTGACATCAAAGTAGCATCTTTTCTTACATTCTGGCCATGTTTTTATCATTTTTCCCTATTTAATCTATGCTAAAATGTTCATCCTAACATGCTATGAGTATGACCATGCATTTTGATGTATTTCTAGCATGTTTTGATTGATTAAATATGAGTTATGTTACTATTTTGAATGCTTATTCATGTTTGATGCTTCTACTATGTTTAGTTTATCACATGTTTGTTAAAATGCCTTTATGATTGCTTGTAAAAAAATATGTTTTCAAAAATCGTGAGTTAAATCCATGCTAACTTCAATCAATGAAGACTAACATGGATTCAATTTTTCAATCCATTGGTCTTTCAATCTTACGGATAAATCAAGTTTAAACATTTGGATTCATGGCCTCAATAGGAAAAAAAATTTATTTTAAGCCCAATGAAATGAAAAATGTTTCTAAATGTTTGATTAAAGCCTTGTCTTACCTTATGTTTTGACTCAATGGCATGAATAACGAGTGGTTTATCGTCCCACTCTCTAAGATTCAGATTGGTCCATTATCCAACTGCCATGGACCCAAAATTCTAGACATTTGGATATTTGGAATCTTTGCACATGATTAGGAAGCCCCAAATCAAAAACCTCCTATTTTGGTACAAATAGCATAATGACCACTATTTGCAAATTATTTTCAGTCCTTAAATTATTTTTATGAAATCTTCTAGTATTTTTCCCTTACAGGGAATCAAATTATATTTCCAATGATATCTCTTTTTCCCTCAGGATATTCCTGACATGGGAGTAATGATTTTTCAAATCTTCATTATTGGAAACCTTAGAATCAATGATTCGTATTCTAATTGGGCCATTCTAGCCAATCAGATATTTTTTTGGATTTTTAAAATATTTTTCCTGAAAGGTTGTCAAAATTCCCTCTCTAGAATGGTATCATTTGTGATTTAACAATTTTGAATAAGTCTAAGGTGATTTTTCAAAGTTTACTGCACTTTTTTCCCTACATAGGCTATTAGTGCCAGACCAAACTTAACTTCAAAAATTAATTCCACCTGGAAAGTAATTTTTTAAGATTTTAAAAATATTTTTATATTAATCTTTATCGAGTTACCTATTCAACGATATCTTGTTTTCCATACAAAACTTCAAATCAATTTGCAATAAATTTAGAAAAGTGGACAATGCGATGTTATCCTTTATTTTTAAACTTAAGAAAAAGTAATAACTTTTCTTGAATCACCTCTTCAAGGCATTCAAATGCCTTAGAATGAGCCTAATTAATTCCTTCATAATATTGATCCTACTAGGCTCAGATTAAGGCTCAAACACTTTCCAAAATTAATTTTATCTTATTTGAATTATTGATTTTAATTTAAAATATATATTTTCACTAAAAAATTCATAAAAATTCTGATTTCCAAAAATTACTTAAAGTTTTCTTCACAGGGATATTGAACCCTGCCTTTTCCAAGGGGATACTTTAATCCTGCTTTCCCGAATGGATACTCCAACCTTACTTTTCAAAACTTCACTAAAAATCCAAAATTTTCTTTATCCTGGACCACCTCGGATATTCTTACCAAAACTTATGTTTCCAAGCGTTTTGTGACCCACGAGTCCAAACACATCTCAAAATTGTCATTTTTGTTATTTTTTAATAATAGAGGGTAATTATAAGATACATCACGATCGCCTTTCCATTCATTATTTTACGTGTTCTATTTTATGTGTTATTTATTATCTTTCTCTTCGCCTTACTAACACATTTCTTTTCTTGATAATAGTTTTGCATCCATGTTTTACAAATTGAACTTCATAAAATCTAAGGCAATATTCTATGTCAGTATCCCTCTAGTGCTCGATATATAAAATTTTTTTTCTAAATTAATCTAGAAACTATTTTAACAAAACCTTTATGTTTCTCCTCCATCCTGGGTTGCATAGAAAGTTATAATTCTATTATGAAAATTGATTTTAATATTTCTAAAATTGCATCATAATAAAGAGATTACTTACGAATAATGGATATATAAAAATTGAGAAAACTGATACCAAGATAATTTATGGCTAGATGGTACTGATTTAAAGCATTGTGGGGTGCTAATCCTTCCCCACACGTAACTGACTCTCAAACCTTTTTCAACAAACTATGACTAGGTAGACCATAAAATCAAAATTTCAAGTTTTATCACTTAAAAAATACTAGTTTTAATAGTACTTAGATTATGTTAGGTAAAAATGATTAGTGGCAACTCCTAGTTTTTAGCCACTTTGTGTGGCAATCCAAGACTAGTGGGATAAGTGATCTATTCAACTCAAATCATGAGGCCCCATTACACTCTAATTCAAATTCCTAAGCAAGGGATACAGTTTTTAAGTCAAGCGCATCCATCCAAGTGATCGGGTAATGGGCACATGGTAATAGCTTTGCGACTTCACTAGAGAAAAAATTAGACAATCAAGCTTGAAACTAGCCAAATTTTATCTGGTTCTCATTGTCCTCAATTTTTGGTAATTATTTATTTGTAGTCCCTTTTCTTCATTCTCTTTGTATATAATTTATTTGTCAACATCTTGTGTGCACTTGTTTTTCATGTTTACAAGGGTTTCTTTTTGCTTGAAAAATGAATATGTCAATTCTTTTGAAATGGTAATAAGGAGTAAAACAAAAGGTTTGTTATATCCTTGAAACATTTGGTGCACCTTTATTTGCATTAGACTCTCAACCATATTTTCCTTGAAGGGAGATTAGCATCTTTATGAGGTAGAAGTGAGCTATTATTTTTTGTTGTATCTCTTTTTCACTCGTTGACTAGCAATATCTTCCAAGATGTAAATTACCCATGTTTCCATGGTATTCTTTTTATCTGTATAGGCATAAAGAAATAGGTCTACCTGAATCAAACCTGTTCTGCTAAACCTGCAATAGGCCTAACTCTAATTTTTATCATATTTATGGTTTAATTGTAATTAGATTACAGGTACATCTCTTTCTAAGAGTCTGAGACAATCCAAGTGTTTCTTTCTTTAATTCCACTATGTATTTTATTTGGATTAAATTTTTTTGGTTATGTTAATATGCATGAGCCTATGATTTCTCTTTATTGGTGTTAGAGCCTAAGGTTTATAGATTACATGTGGTCTAGCATGCCTATTTTTGGTGACAATCAATTTGATTGATTTATGTCTTAATTTATAGATTTTTTGGTTTTGGTAAAATTATTGAAAAATTATTTTTCTTTAATTTTTTTTTAAATTTGGACAGTATGTAATTTTTGGCTTTAATCATGTTTGAAATGCTAGTATATGCCCTAGAGCCAATCGGATTAGATAAGCAATATAATAGTTAATAATGTGAGCCAATCACTTTAGCTAGTGATTCAAGGTTTTCCTTTATTAGTGGCATGATTGATAATCATGTAACACTAATTGGATGAGGCACATGAAACACAATGGCATTGGAAAGCTAGTAATGAGTTATGCTGATGGGATCCTTATGAATCAAAGTCGTGTTTCTAAAATCATTCCTAGCCATCATATTGTCAAGACAAGGCATTGACAATTCATAAAAACTAGTATATGCTAAGCCTCTATAAATTTGTTGCACGTAACTCTTCGATCTCATTAAAGTTAAAGTATAGATATACTTAAGGACAACTATAGGTGCTTGTTTAATGGAAACAAGATCACTAAACATGGCCCGTATGAAACTCTATATGGTATACATCACTCAAATGTCCATAGAATATGTTCTCATATGCTAGTCATCTGTATTAGTCCTCAGACTTGTAATACCAGGTCATCTTATATGAGGAGTGTCATACTTAGATTTATTTAAAATAGGTCTATAATGGATGGATGCTTAAAGAAGGGTACGTTGGGTATGACAGGAATTATATGGTGGGTGAATGAGTGATTTAGAGAGGATTCACCATTTTGAGTGACATTGGAGATCTATCTTATATGTTTTTGGATTTGGTTTACTTGATATAGTCGTTTGCTAATGCATGATGGATTTAGGAAAAATTATTTCTCTAAATTCATAAAGTTAACTGAAAGTTGTAGGAAGTAATATGGACTGACACATGAATAGACATTGCATCATGCTCATGGTCTTTTTGGGATATTTGGTGAAAAGGTCAAAGTACACAAAGAGATTGCTTACGAGAAGATTTTTTTAAGAGGTCATTTTGACTTTTCTTGCATACCGGGTGGCTGTATTTCTTGGTAAAGGTCAATCTTGGTCTATAAACAAAATACACTTAGTTGAGTAATTATATTTATTGCCATCATGATGGAAGCCTAATGGATCATCACAATAAGATGATATATTTGATTAAAATTAGGATTAATTAAATTACGACTAAATTAAATAAAAAGTATAAAGAGAAAGACTTAATTGAATTAGTTCAATTAACTATTATTGAAGAATAATTTAAGAAATTAATTAGATTTATAAAATCTAATTAATAGATGTCTTAACATGGCAATAAAGATAAGAATGTCTTATCGAGATAATGTTTATTTGTAGATAAGGTTTAGGGATATTATTAAATAATGTAATTAATTATGTTTAAAAATTAGATAATTATTTGATAATTATGTAATTAATTATTTACTATTACTTACATGATATAGAAATTATTTTAGCTAGGTTAGAAAATTTAGTTATCAATTAAATAATCTAATATACAAATTAAAGGGATTGGGCTAAAAGCCTTAATTATCAAGTCAAGAGAGTTTAGTTATAAATTACTCCAAGTTGGGCTTGCTTATGGCCTAAGCACATGGAACTACTATCTTTGTTGTGCTGTTGGGCTAAAATATTTATAAGTCACTACTAAGGCCTAATCTTGGACAAGCTAATTTAATTAGGCTCCAAGAAACACCAATGTGGGGCCATCTTTTGGGCATGTTAGTAATGAGCTTAGTAGAGCAATTAGTCAATCTTACCTAACTGAGGGTGTATTTAAATACATTATTATTGCTTTCTGCCTAATAAAGAGCATAACAAAAACCCTAGGTGCTAATCTTTAGGCTTCATTAAAAGGGCTTGTCATAACTCTTTGCTTCCCTAAGGTTTTTGCACGCAACAATGGTTTTTTTAGTGTTCTTGAATTGTTCTTAACACAACAACAATAGTAAAATAGTTTTCTAGCATTAAGAGATTAGATTTTCACAACAGTTGTGAAAATGGTTGAATCTCGAAACCTTTTTTTCCCTAAGCTTGATTATGTTGATTTGCATTTTAGGTGGTCAGAAAGTGTTTTTGATCACAACGAAAGATAAAAAATCAGTTTCCTATCCTAAAAGAATCAACCAAATTAAAAATTATGATTTTTGGATCCATTTATTGACATTTATGGAAAAACAGCTACTTCCCTATGGAGCTGTTTCTCTTTCTCTTTGGCTCAATGCATTGTTGGAATTGTTCCTTGTTCACTTCAGATATAAACCTATTGTCCATATATCTTTTGGTTAAAGATTGAAAAGCCTTTTGGCTCGCACTAAAGAACCCTTGGACCTCATGAAAGCTCTAATAAGCATTTGTGTAGATCACCAATAGAGGTAGAACACTTGGACTATTTTTGCCTCAGAAAAAGATTGTGGTAATCAACCCATGGTGCCTTTGTGGATGGATCGACACATTTAGAGTTACAAGTCTCTAAGCAAGTATGATTTTTACCATACTATGTTTTAAATTGTAATTAGATCACATGTATATCTTTTCCTAAGATCTTAAAGAAATCCAAGTGTTTTTTTTGTTTAATTCTACTATGTATGTTTCACTTTGATTAAATTTTTGTGGCTATATCGATATGGATAAGCCTAAGATTTCCTTTTAGTGCTATCAAAGCTTAAGATTTGCAAATTACATGTGATCTAGCATGCCTATTTTTGATGATAATCAATTTGATTGATTTATGTATTGATTTGGTGATTTTTTTGTTTTTGGTAAAATTATTGAAAAATTATTTTTCTTCAATTGTTTAAATCTGGATAGCGAGTAATTTTTGGCTTTAATCATGTTTAAAATGTTAGAGTATGCCCTAGAGCTAGCCGATTGGATAAGGCATATAATAGTTAATAATGCAAACCAATTATTTTAGTTTGTAATTCAAGGTTTTCCTTCATGTTTAACAATCATGCAAACATTAATTGGATGAAGCCCATAAAACACAGTGGACTTACAAAGTTAGCAATAAGTTACGACGATGATATCCTTATTATTTCTAAAAATGTTTCTAGTCATCATATTATTAAGACAGGGCATTGGCAATGTATAAAGACTAGCATATGCTTAGCCTCTATGCATTTTATGTATACAACTCTTTGATCTAATAAAAGTTGATGTATAGAGATACTTGAGGATAACTATGGGTGCTTGTTTAGTAGAAACAAGATAATTGAAGATGGCTCATATGAGAACTTCATTTGGTATAAGTCACTTAAGTGTCCAAGGATATGTTCTCTTGTGTTAATCATGTATATTGGTTCGTAAACTTATGATACCAAGTCATCTTATATGAGGAGTGTTATACTCTGATTTATTTGAAATGAGTCCACAATGGATGGATGCTTCAGGCAGGGTATGTTGGATATGGCATGAATCATTTGGTAGGTGAATGAGTGATATAGAGATGATTCACCACTTTGAGTGGCATTAAAGACATATCTCATATGTTTTTGGTCTACTTTATAAAGTCATTGGCTAATGTATGATGGATTTAGGAGAAATTATTTCTCTAAATTCATGAAGTTAACCAAAAGCTACAGGAACTATATGGATTAATACATGAGTAACACTGCACCATGCTCATGGTTTTTTTGAGATATCTGATGAAAGGATCGAAGTACACTTAGACCTTGGTTACTAAAAGGTTTTTTAAGAGGTCATATTAAGTCTTCTTGCATAGCGGGTGGCCATGGTGCGTTGCTAGAGGCCAATCTTGGTCTATAAAAATAATACACTTAATTGAGTAATTATATTTATTGCCGTTATGATGGAAGCCTAATGGGTCATACACAAGAAGATGATCTATTGGATTAAAGCTAGGATTTAATTATGTACGACCTAATTAAATAAAAGGTATAATAAGGAGGACTTAATTAAATTGTTCAATTACTTATTATTAAATAATAATTTAAGACATTAAAAGATGTCTTAACATGACAATAAAGATAAGAACGCCTTATCAAGATGAGGTCTATTTGTAGACATGCTTTAGGAATGTTATTAAATAATTTTAAATAGCTATATTTAAAAATTAAATAATTATTTGATAATTATTTGATCAATTATTTAATATTATTTACTTGAAGTAAAAATTATTTTTCTTGGGTTAGAAAATTTAATATGTAAATTAAAGGCATTGGGCTAAAAGCACTAATTATCAAGCCAAGAGAATTTAGTTGTAAACTACTTGAAGTTGGGCTTGTTAATGGGCTAGGCACATGGAATAGCTATCTTTAGTGTGCTATTGGGCAAAAATATTAATTTGTTATTGCTAAGGCCCTATCTTGGACAAGCTAATTAAAATAGTTTTAATTGGGCTCTAAAACACCATCAAAGTGGCCCTTACCTTGGATGGGTGAGACTGACCTATTGGTCAAGTCTAACCTAGCCCATAAAGTATTTAAATAAAATATTAAGGGTTTTTGGCTGATAAGAAGCAAAAGAAAAAAAAAACCCTGCGACTAGACCTTAGATGTTTAAGGGATTTGGCATAACACCCATGCTTTTCTAAGCTGTCTTTGTGTTTCCATGGTTTTTCAAAGTGTTCTTGAATTGTTCCTGACACAGTGAAAATGAAAAACTAGTTTTCTAGCATTGAGAGATTAATTTTTCAAAAATGTTGTGAAATTAGTCAAATCTCAAAATCCCTGCTTTCTTAAGCCTTCTTTGTGTCAATTGATATTCTAGGTGATCTTAAAACATTTTTTTATCACAAGAAAGATAGAAAACTAGTTTTATATCCTAAAGGAATCAACCAAAATAAAAAATTATGATTTTTGGATCTATTTATTGACATCGACAGAAAATAGCTACTTTTTTATGGAGCTATTTCTTATTCTCTTTGATGCAATAAGTAAAAGAATCATTCCAGGATCTCTTTGGATTGCACCTATTGGTAAGATATCTTTTGGCTAAGGCTTGAGAAGCCTTGTACCTAGCATTGAAGAACTATCAAACTTCGTGAAGGCTCCAATAAGAATCTATGTAGATTACTTTTAGAAGCCAAATACTTAAAATAATTTTGGTCTTAAGTAAAGACTGTAGTAATCAACCCATGATGTGTTCATGCAAGGATCGGCATGCTTGGAGTTATGAGTCTTTAAGTATATATGATGTCCATAAGATCTATGCTTTTAAATTGTAGTCTAATCACATGTACATCTCTTCCAAAGATTCTGAGGAAAGTCAGATGTTTCTTTATTCAATTCCATTGCATAATTTTAATTTTGATTAAATCTTTTCGTTTATATTAGTAAGCATAAGCTTAGGGTTTCCTTACGATGGTATCAAAGCCTAAGGTTTGTAGATTACATGTGGTCCAACATGCCGGTTTTTGGTGATAATTAATTTGATTGATTTGTGTGTTAATTTGGTAATTTTTTTATTTTAGTAAAATTCTTGAAAACTTACTTCTTTAATTATTTAAATTTGGACATCATGTAATCAGTTTAAAAATGTTTAAATAATTAATTAAAATTCTTTTAATTAATTTAAATTAAAGCCCTAATATGTCATTTATTAATGTTTTGGTGTTGAACATTGCTAGGATGGCTCTGTATCGGTGTTTTGATCATGCCAAAATTTTTAATAGCTATTAGTGCAACATTTTTGTTGCTTTTCCACCTTGAAAGTGTCATGAAAGTTCATAGTACTTGCAAAATAAATGAGGTTAAAATCAGAATTGAAAATGTTTCAATTTCAAGCCATATCAGGTGCACTAGGTGCATGTGTTGATCGTGCCATCTTGTCTTTGTTCTTGTGACATTGGTGCGGCATCCATGGCAGCAAGATGTTGCTTCAAATTTGTTGTATTTTCAGAAGTTTAGTGGGAGGAAGAAAAAAGTGTTTGAGTTGAATTAGGATGGCTAATATAGCCATGCATGGAGTAGACTCCTAGTTGGATTAAGACTTCTTGAGAGGTTGTGTTCCATTAAAACTCTTACCTACTATCAAACACTTAATTATCAAATTGTATTAATTTTCTTAAATTATTAATGATATGAATTGGATAATATAATAAGCATGGAATTAAAATTTAATTAAATTGTTTAATTGAAAAATATATTTAATTTAAATGATTAATCATACTTGGAGTAGGAAAAGTTCTAATATAATTCAATATTTGGATGGTCATTTTGAGTTGCTAGATCCCACTTTTGATCTATGGACATGATTAATGAGATTATTTACATTCATTGCTGACATGTTGGAACCTAACGAGTCATGCCCGAGATAGAATTGTTGAATTAAATCTAATGTTCAACTAAGTTAGACTTAATTGAATAAAATATAAATTAAGGAAGACTTAATTGAATAAGTTCAATTAAGAATGGTTTAAGACATAATTTAGATTTATGGAATCTAATTAGAGATGTATTAATAAGGCAACAATGATAAGAAAGCCTTACCAAGAAAATGTCTAAGTGTAGACATGCTTTAAGGAAAAATATTACATAAGCCAAATATTTGTATTTACAAATTAAATAAATTATTTAATAATTAATTATTATTCACATGAAGTAAAATTGTTTTACTCGGGGGAAATTTTAATTATGATTAAATTATCTAATATGTGAAATTAGTTTTTCAACTAAAACCCTAAATTAGCAAAGCAAGGGAGTTTAGTTGTGAACTACTCCAAGTTAAGCTTGCTAATGGGATTTGTGCATGGTGTAGCCATTTTTGGTGTGCTATTAGGTTGCATGTTACTACTAAGGCCCAATCTTAGACAAGCTAATTAAAAATAGTTATAATTGGGCTCCAATTAACACTAAAAGTGGCGTCACTTAAGTTTTATTTCTAATAGGTCTAATTAACTCATTAAACATCTAAACCTAGTCCAAAAGGCTTATAAATATAACAATAAGTTTTTTTGGGGAAAAAAAGGAGCTATCAAAAAACCTTATACAAGAATCCATAGTTATTCTTGAAGCATATTGTGCCAACCCTAACTTCTTTAAAGCTTTTTTTTACTCTGATTCATATTCTTGGTGGTCAAAAATCATTCTTGATTGCAATAAAGGTAGAAAATCAATCTTCTATCTTAGTGGAATTTATCAAAATAAAAAGTTGTGATTTTTTGGATTTGTTAGCTTAAATCTATGCAGGAAAACAATATTCTTGAGAAGTTATTTTCTTTCTTTTCTTTGTGCCAAAAATAGGGAATTGTTCCCAGATTTTCTTAGATTTGTACCTACTGGCAAATTATCTTTTGATTATGGCTTTAGAAGCCATCTAGCTAGCACTAAAAAACCACCACACCAAAGAAGGATTCAATTGCTTTTTTTATGGATCACCATTGTAGGCAAGGTAATTAAAGTGCTCATGATTTCAAATTACATATCAGAAAGCCTGCTGATTCAAATTTGGGAATATTTCGGATCTACAAAACTCAAGATTACAATACGTTTATGTCAGGCAATCTTTAATTTGATAATTGGTTAAATTTATATTTAATTCAGTTATGTTTACTACGTGTAAAACCTACCTAATAGATCCATAAGGAAGCTTAGCTTTTCTATGTTTATTGTTTCTATTGCCTATTTTAGACATTTAATTTTGTCCAAGCCCTTTCCCTGGTAATCCTAAAATATCTGAGATTGATAATTAGGTAATCGTCCCCATGGGGGTCGACCTTCTTCATGAGGACTAAGCATTTTTAAAACCAATTTGGTCATACCAAAAGGGCTGCTCATGGATGTGATAGAAAAATCACCATTTCGAGGGTAATAGAGAACAAATCTAACATAAAAAGACAAATATTAAGGTAAAAAATTAGCTTTTAAATTTATTCTTTTAAAATTTTGAAATTTGTTTTTACATATGATGCTATGATCAAACTTTCTTATTTTTAGAAGTTTTTTAGAAATTTTCTTGAGATTTTGAGAGTTGACTATCTTATATTTTTACCAATACTCATGTTGTATTTATGCTAATACTCACCCAAACAAATCAAAAATATTTAAGAAAAAATTTGTATTGGCATTTTATACCACGAGGTGCCAATTTCTCAGATTTATTTATTAAATTTAAATTTTTCATAATAGTGTGAGCGTCATGCTCATGAAAGTTTTTAGTAAAATTTGTTTTAAATTTGAGGTTTTCATCTTTATTATTATTATAATTTAATATTTTGAGTGAAGCCTTGAATTTAATTCATTTTTTTTTATAAATTTGAACCTATTTTTGAAATTTTCACTATTCCAAAATACAAACTTTTTCTTATCTGTAAAATTTTTTCAAAATTTGGAACTTTAAATATTTTCACATATTTAATAAAATAGCTTGAGTATAGCCTTGTGAAATTCCAATTCATTTTTATTAAATATCAATTTTCTTCTGTAAAGATTTTTTTTTCTCATTAGATTTTGCGAGTATGAAATTTTTATTTGCCTTTTACTTGCACACAAAATTATATGGAAAAGTTATTTATTTTATTTCTAATGGCCAAAATTTATTTTTTTCCATTTCATGGGCATTAAAATCCATTAATTTTCTTAAAAGGCCTAAAAGCTCATTAGCTTTCCAACAAGCCCAATGAGCCCACTTTTTATTTTTTAACAAGACCAACAAGCATATTTTGATTAAATGTTTACCTAAATTTATTATGTGAAGTATTATTTCTTAAACACATAATTTTTAAATTTATTGTAATTTAATCCTTATAATTTATTTTTTTCCAATTTATATTTTTTTCTCCAATCTTATCTTATCATCATAAAGTCTAGAATTGTCTTGATGATTCGTGCATGATAAGTCATGCAAAATGACAAAAACAAATTAATTAATTCTTATCTAAACAAAAAAAATCTAAAAATAATAAAAAAAAAAAATTCAAGAAGGATTTTGGCCAACGGACTTTCTTCAGCTCTTGGCCAAATCTCCCCTTGTAAATAAGGGGGAGAAAGTCCATTTTAAAGCTAATGGCTTTCATGCCAAAATTTGGCCATTTTTTTAAGTATTTTTAAGCTTTTTTTTTTTTTTCTAAATTTTCAAGCTTTCAAGGTAGTTTTTTTGTAATTTTTGCTCATCTTCTTCATTTTCCATCTTTTTTTTTTCCTTTTAGTTAGCTTGGTGGTCACTTATGTTCATGGATTTTAATCAATGTTGAAAGGCCAATTGTTGAAAGCCATGAACAAATTCCTTGATTTAGGTGTTAAAT